>JPJR01000348.1:0-18185 GCA_000750675.1 Pseudogymnoascus sp. VKM F-3808
GGACACGTCCTTCTCTAAAACCCCCCCACAATTGCCCGCGTCACAAGCTCCTGCGCAATCTGCCATCTCAGATCCATCCTTTGGGCATCGGAGTCCAAGTGCACCGTTGCCAGGCTCAACGCGATAGATTTCGCGTTCGCGAGCAAATACAACCCACTATCAGCGTCATTTTGCTGAGGCTGGCTGAACTGCGATGTGAGTATCCAATCCGAAGGATTAAATTCACGGGCCAGTCGAGTTTTAACGAACTGAAGCGCATCGCTGGCAGTAACGGCTGTTTCGGTCGAGTTGGGGTGGCAGTCATAGATCTTGACCCGTCCCTTGGCTCCTCCGAGAGAGGCTGGGTATAACACAGCGAGAAGCCAGTGGGTGCGCACTCTGATTGGAACGTATATCGTGGAAAACCCAGCAAGCCTTTTCAGAAGACCGCGCTGAATGTAATCTGTGCTTCCAATCATGGTTATACTATTGCTTCCTCTTTGGGCGTTGGTGTATTGAGTGAGACAGTTTAGATACCCATTGATAATCTTATGACCGAGATGCTCCACATGAGGAACCAGAGTGATTAAATCCCGTCGGTACAGGAACCCAGCCAGCCCCCGTCGTAGCCCCGTCGTAGCAATTTCTTTATCGCCCCGCCCAAATACCAATACACTAGTCAGGCTATATTGGAAAGAAGGCCGCGGCTTCCAGGAGGGACCCTTGCGTGTCTGACTTCCTATGGCCGTCTTAAACGCTGCCAACTCGAGTGATGTTTTTGTTTTTGGGTTACCGCCCATCGCATCCTGTCTTAAAGCATGACTGAACAAGCTCGTGCTAATTGGGTGAGCCGTGGGCCGACGAGCGTGTGAGGTTGAGGAAAAGGCAGCTGGCGGAAGCACAACATCTGTTGGCGAAGGGAAGCAGGGAGGTTCTAAAAATGGCGGAAATGGAGGCGGCTTGTCTGTCAAAATTGATATGGCAATGCCTGGCCTTTGGCAATTGCTTGATAGCTCAATTGAAGATTGCAGCGGACCAGTCTTGTCAAAAAAGGAAGGCAAAGGCGTTGTGATGAAGGCGTTTGTGGCCGAATGTGGATCTTGAGTTAGAATAAAGCTTCCTGGAGGGTATAACTGCTTCACTTCCTTGGCGATATTTGCAACCGGCGAGACATTCCGCTGCTGATTACACCACTCCGCCATATTTGCGTCAGAGGACATGCGAGCCGCGATGCTAGGCAGATATAGGGTTTCCTCGTCAACAATTTTGTTCTCGGTATTAGCCTGTTCCGATGGTTGGATCAATGGCGTCCAAAGCCGGTCCTCTTGGGCTTTTCGGATTACCTCCGTAGTGTCAAATGGCCTTGGATGCTCACTTGATTGTATAGTTTCTAGCGGCTGGGACAGACCTCGAATATGATCTCTTATATTTGAATCTTCATGGTGTCCTGAAACTTGGGTAATATCTCGTTTTATTGAGACCATGGCCGGAGTTTGTCGCATCTCCACGTCTGCAAAACCAGAGACCTCCGGCTCGTCACTGATCTCTCTTTCCTCAGTCACTTTAGGGTTTTCCTCTTTCGCCTGTGCTTGATGGCTAGCACTTGCGTCCTCTGTAATCCGAGAGAACTCGACGTCAGCTGGCGACTCATCTAATGAGGTATTGGTATCCATCGGATGGGCTGTCTCATGAGCCTCATTATTTCTTAATGTTGTCCCATCGAATTCTTCTCCGGTCTTGACCGCTGTATTCGCTACGTAAGAGTCTGTTGTAGGCTCAGTCTCTGAGTCGGTATCGGTGTAGTAAGTCATAACTTCGGAATCTGAATCCGAGACCCCATCTTCAAAACTTTCAACAGCTCGAAGCGAAGTTTTCAGGCAGATGATGTATCTTGGACATTGCTGTTCAACCTCTTCGAGCGTCACTTCCGCCTGAGCATGAGCAAGCTGCTGTAAACCTATAGGAGCTTCTTGCAATACATTGCATTTCCGCTTTGTTCCATGGCGCAGCTTTTGTACAGCAGCTGCTGATGCCGTGTGATCGGCTCGCGGCGCCAACCTCATTGGACGTAGATTGCTACTTGACGGTTTCAAAACGGTGGTGGCTTGAGAGTTTTCATCGACCTTCAAGTCTGTCGCCTTTGAGGTTGCTGGCAAACAGATTTCGTGGGCTCGGTCCTTTGGTGGCCGGCCTGGGGGCCGTTTGAAAGGCGGGGCAGCATTTGGAGAAGATCTAGATCTGTACTCACCATACCCTCGCTTCTGAATCAGTGAAACTGTCATTGGACTTGTTGTTCTCGCCATGTAATTCCACACTGGTTTGCTAATAGTTCGTACGCCTCTTTTATGGTGAGCCGCTCCGAAGCGATAGCATTTGAGAAAGGGTGTATGGTGCAAGACCGCCCAAGTTTTGGTAGAGCGCGACAGGACATGTGATCTGACCTTCACGCGGCCTATCATACCATCCCACATAACGTTTTGATGCCGGGCGCCTACAATCCGTTGAGTCTGGCCAGTAATAGAAGTGTGGCATCGAGGGCCCAATTATCGATTGTTCCGAGGTACGTGCCAAGCCTAAGGGGAGCAAGTCAAATCCTTTCTCGTCTAATAAGCGGATGTCGCGGCATTATCACCAACGATGAACTTGAAAACTGCCGCCCTCACACTTTCTGATTACCCGTTTAGCTAAGCGGGGTTCGAAAGTCACTTGTATAATCCATACTGTTTCGCACAGTCCCGAGGTACCGCCGGGGGTTGTCGGATTGTCCTTAACATCGTAACGCGCGTATTGCAGGGATCAGGGTGATCGCTCATGCTGCGGCTGCTCCCGACACTACGGTCATTGGCCATTGGCGGGCCATAGCGTGCAGGTCACTTACAAGGATAAGCGAAGCACGTCGCGTTGAAAGATGACGACCATCGACAGCTCTCACGCTGCGCCGCAACACATCTCCAAGCCGTCACGATTGATAGGGCTAACCGGACGATTGCAAACGATATTACTATTAGTCTCAAACGTTGTCAACAGCAACACCAAGCATACTTGGAGATCTCGTTGTTATGTGGATTCTACAGTTAGCGCGGATCCTAAGCAAACTGGGGTCAGATCCTGCAACACATCTCCAAGCCGTCACGATTGATAGGGCTAACCGGACGATTGCAAACGATATTACTATTAGTCTCAAACGTTGTCAACAGCAACACCAAGCATACTTGGAGATCTCGTTGTTATGTGGATTCTACAGTTAGCGCGGATCCTAAGCAAACTGGGGTCAGATCCTTCCGTATTTATTGACATCGCATCTTGGAGTAAAGCGGGGCTGTGGGACCTTGTGCACTTATTGTATCGATGGGCTCCGCTTTACCTTACTAGATCTAGTAAGGATCTTAGAAACGGGGTCCATGAGCTCTGTATACGCCTCAACGTTGCTTTCTAACTGATGTGGAGGGCCTGGAGAGAGTTGCGAGCTGAATAGGCGCTGTAGTGCTCAAATAAGATTGGATGGATTGGCTTTGTTTGGTAAAGTGTTAGGGCTCTTTTTGATCGACTAACACCGCCTGCGAAGTGTGCGGCCAATGAGTTTCGATTTGAAAAAAACGGTGCTATATTCATAATATGTACATCAAGTAAACTACTCTTTCTTTACCTCATCAAGCCGACTCATCACCTCATTTTGCTGACCTCTTAAATTTTTAAGATCAGCGTCAAACTCCACCAGCCGTTCTCCCATACTTTGTAACGCAATATTAATTCTATACGTCCACGATAATAACTCCTCATGGTTGCCCGTAACTCTGACTGCATCCCTGAAACAGGTCAGTATACCCTTGTCACCAACGAGGGCTTACTTACGTCTTCACCTCTTCAACCTTCTGGTCTAGGTTTTGAAGCTGCTGATTCAAGTTTCGATTTAGTTGGTACACCCTTATGTTTGGGTCAGTATGTATAATCACAACCAGATGCGTCGACTCACGTTTGGAGCAAAGAGGTGGCCGATGTACCGATATCTAGATCGGCTGGAGATGGTAACAAAGTGCCCGCAGACGAAATAGCCGATGAGGAGGATAGCGATTGGGCTGGAGAGGGTAACAAAGTGCCCCCCGACGAGTAGGATAGCGATTCATCGCCCATCTGTCTTTGTTGTTCTTCTTCTGACGACGGAGGAGACAAATTAGCGAACCAGAAGTGATCCATTGGATTAAACGTTTGTGGCTGTTGGCCAATCTGTTGATTGACCTCCATTATGTTCTGATGATAGCCGTAGTGCTGGTGCTGTGTAGAGTCATCCATTGTTGCTTGGACTTTGATGAAACTTTGATGAAATCCAGCGGGCATTCTGGTATTTGCATTATATATAGCAACCGCTCACAAACCTGGCTTAGTCAGGCCCCACTGGATCATCGCATGATACCCAGCAGTAGTTTGAGGCCCCCGTAATTGTGTACAAAAGTCCATTTTGGTTACTTGTGGCCGAGGCCGCTCAATAAAATGTGCCATCTGCTCCGTGAAGTCCACATAGGGCCACTGCGCTTCAAATCAAGTTTGTCGCCTGTCTTGCCGTCGTCGCCACGACGGTTCGTCCCGACGGAACGGCCATAGGTGGGAATTGTGGGGTCTCAATCGGCGACATAGTTTGGTACCCAATAGGAGAAATCTAGCCAAGCAGGGGTCAAAGCGGGTCATCTCCGTGATTATATCAACGAGCAAAAACCTACTGAAGGTAAAGCGTCTGTACGCCCCGTCTCCTCCCAGTTTTATATGTATACGAATCTGCCTAAAGTTTGTCTGCACATCTCTTTGGCAATGTCTGTTCAGCGGGTGAAATGGGAAGAAGACGAGAAATTGCAATTGAAACGGCTCTTCAGATCACATCCATTAAAGCCAGCATCATATATCAGAAACCTCTTCAACGCCGGGAAACCACAACATCAACGACGGTCGCTCAATGCAGTTAAGTATAGGGTAACCTCACTGAAGAAGGAGTGGTACCGGCGATGGCTCAAAGAGAGGAGTAAGTGGAATTATCGCTCTGCCAACACAATGACTGACATCCTACTAGGAGGCATGGTGCCCACGGCGTCTGCATCATCCACGTCTTCGCTCTTCAATAAGGTAAGCTTGACTTTGTTCTTTACAGTCTGAGCTGACAGTTTTAGGAATACGCCTGGAGCGCGCCACATATGGGGATCTTTATCCCACTCCATCCGTTGTTGAAGAATGATCAGCTCTCTCCATCCAATACGAATCCCGAAGATCGTGGCCTGCCAGCATTTGGTCCTGGTGAGGAGACTACAGAATTGACCCAGGAAGAGACACATGAGGGTGATGAAGAAACTTTTCGACGCCTTATGGTATCGTACGAAATAAGAAGTATGTCGCCTGAAGGTGCGAAATGAGGCAAAACAGTATCTTAGTCCATATGAAAATATAACACAATTACTTCCAAAAATCAAGACTCAATGCCCAACGTTATGAGCTGTGACTTATCTTCACTGCTTGTATAACCACCCCGTTTCTTGCACGACTACGTCCCTTCTTGCATGACCACCTCACTTCTGGCACGACCATCCGATGGTGTCCCGCCGTGTTTGGAGGGCCGATTACCGGTAGGGCAGCTCATTTACGTATAATTGCTATAATTGCCCAGAATTTGCAGGTTCGTTCTCATCACGCATCAAGTCACTTCTTCAGCCGCTTCAATGCCTCTTCAGTCCAGTTCAATGGTAATGTTATGCATGCAACAACGTAGAAGAAAGTTGCTGACCTTCCAGCAGCCAGGCGAGGCCTCCTGTCAGTTATGCCGTGACAGATCAACATGGAACATCTTGCACGAAAGTTACAGAAGACTAGAAGATTCATGTAACTATGGTCTACAACTGGAGAGAGACCTCGTCGAAGCAAGAAATACGTTAGAACAGTCACGGTTTGCTCTCATACAGAGTCAGGAAGCTCTCAGCATGTGTTCTACCAGGCTCGACGAAGAGCGTCTAGAATTTCGTGGTACCCAAGAAGCGCTCAATTTCGAGCTTGAGAGGCACAAGGAAACCAGCGAACTACTAGGGCGCGTCTTCGAGGAGGCCAGACTGAGTGGGGAGCTGGCAGATATGCGTGGTCGCCAGCTTGCCATGCTCCAAAGCATACCCGGCCCCCAATTGGAGCACCCGACTGCAGTAGCTGGAGACCAATGGGTGGCATCTCCTTTGACGAAAGAGAATCTGGCGCAACTCCAAGCCTGCGATGAACAGAGCGCAATGAAGGATCTACCTGAAATATCCACCGAGAGCAATTCAGGTGGCTTCCCTGATCAACAGAATGGTCCACCACCTCAAGTCGACGAGACTGAGCAGGGGCGGTCGGCAGCGCTGAAAAAACCCAGGGCGAAAAG
Source organism: Pseudogymnoascus sp. VKM F-3808 (assembly GCA_000750675.1). NCBI lineage: Eukaryota > Fungi > Ascomycota > Leotiomycetes > Thelebolales > Thelebolaceae > Pseudogymnoascus > Pseudogymnoascus sp. VKM F-3808. The sequence goes on from JPJR01000348.1 coordinate 6,365, forward strand.
AAATGCGAACACCAAAGCAAACAGAGCTCTAAAGAAGGTTACACAAAAAAGGTGTGGGCGGATGGAACCAAGGGAGCTTTTGCCATCAAATGTTCGGGGTGAAGGCGGGGTAGAGTCGATGTGAGGTCAAGTGGAGACTTCGCGGCCGAATCTAGCTAAAATAAATATGTTCAGAGTTACCATTGTGATACGTGCAAGAGTGAACCCACTTTCCCTTCTTGTAGAATCAGTCGTTCGTATTCCAGATGGATGACAACCATCCAAGTTCTCAGGGTCATAACCGGTTGCTCATACCCCGCTGGTGACTGTTGTGGGGAGCTTATAACAACTGAAAGGAAGCCCACGCCACTCTTGAAATAATCCCGCCGACCTTGCAAGCAACAACAAGCCGAAGATGCCGGGACTATTCATGAGAAGAAACCACTCTGGTTCTGGAACCTCCGCGCCCGCCGTGCCATTGCGGTTGAGGCCGCCAGAGGTCAACAGACTCGATCATCAGATCCACCTGCAAAATGGGTCAACCTCCATTCTTGGCCTTTCCCGTCATAGTCTCCGTCAAGCCAAGCAGAAACCAACCCCGAGCCTGTCTAGGAGGGTCTACGAGCTCACGAAGGAGCTAGGTGGCCTGCGCCAAGAGATCCAGTTCTATAGGGAGTGCTTTGAGGTTTTACAACGTCTCCGGGAAAGTGCTTATGATGTTTATCAGCAACAGTTCCTTGCCGGCCATAGTTCAAAGCGCATGACGGAGCTGATAAGTCAGCTACACCACGCCCTGGAGGATTCTGTGCGACGCGAGGTTGAGGCAGAAAAGTGCTGGATGGAGTCCTGGGGAGTTCATACTGAGAAAGGAAAAAAGGCGGGACAATTGTGGATATGAGGGAAATTGGCAAAAGTGTGAAAATGGTTTAGTTAAATCAGCGGTGCATAATATGCAGCACATTCTTACGTGCATAATGCAATGCATGCGCTCCGTAGTGCCAAGACTGCTAGTGTGACCCATTTTATCATTGCCTCGCAGAAAATCGTTGGCTACATAAACGTCCTTAAACGAGCGCTAAAAGCTTAAGCTAACTTCCCATCCCCCCTCCCCTCACCTCACCCCCACCTCTCCCCCACTCTTGGAAATCATCCTCTACAGCTAAACTCCATTCCGCGCGTATCCTTTGCGGCAGTTTTAAACGAAGGAGGCTGGAAATCTAGTTCTACCAGTCGTACTCCTTTATCCATGTGGGTTTGTACCTGCGCCCTAGCGCGGTCGGCGATGGCGTTGTCCGCGCACACTTGTCCATCAGCAAAATGAAAATCGGAGGGGGCCGCGGACTTACGGGATACTATAATATCTCCCCGTCGGCCGCCTATCTCCTTCCGGAGCAAGCCTTCTATATCCGGCGAAGTAGAAGTCACCTTGATCTTCGAGTGGGTACCAAGCTCCTCGTCCTCCTTCCCAGACTCTGTGACATGAAGGGAAACCTCAAGGATCAACAAGACCGTTAGCTAAGTGGCCAATGAAGTCAACAGTGGTTCTTACCATGCCCGTGTCCTGTGTTAAGATTTTATCCATCCACGGCTTTACCATCCACGGTCTCACCGCATCTTCCTGGCCTGCCGTCCGAATCAGTTCGTTGAGTTTTACCAGGTGAAAGAGAGGCAATCACCTTCGTTCTGTATTTGCCAGATGAGGAGTATCCGGCGCGTTCTCACCTCGCAGCTGTTATAGCCGGTGATGAGATCTTTAAGATATGGCATGTGCCCAGCTATACCTATTCCCGTCGCAATCATGACCACCGTCCCATATGCCCCAAAACCGTGCGGTATTCCGAAAGGGCCGTCGATGAATGCACGAAATGTCTTGTTAGCGTTACGGCTAAGCTCCCGAGTAAACCCATTTTTAGATGAGACCAAGATAGAGATGGTCAGCCCACTTCTGTCACGGTCCCACCACGCGATTACAAAAGGGTGACCTCGCAGCCCCGTGAATATGCCAAGTCCGGGTATTGAAAGGAAGATGTGCTGGCCAGCCCGGACCCGCCACGGTCTAGGTACAGTTATGTCAACCTGCAAGAGAGTTGGATATGCCTCGCTAGCAGGCATATCCAACACAGGTTTTGCAGGTGACAGGGGCATCACTACGGCAGTTGCAAACGGCCGACCAAACACGAAGTTTCTTCTTGCAAATAGACCCCAGTGGACTGCTGAAATTATTGCCCACTGACATATCCCGATATTTAAAAACTTCGCTCCCGCTGTCTTGGTCGGAAGGTGGCGCCAGATTGCGAGAAGAGCCATGGCAGCAAGAAGAAGGTGCGAGTTTAGAAACCACTCGTACACACGACGTATAACAGGACGAATTGACAGAATGAATATGAGCCCGAACGCCGAACCTGCCTATCGCACAGTTAGCATCAGCTGCGTTGCCGCCGAAAGATGGGTACATACGACGACCCCGAAAACGCTACCCCACGTCCGGCTGAATCTATCCCCGTCTTTCGTGATGATGACAATGTGGAACGCAGCTAGCGCTATTGCGGTCCTGCCAATCCAACTGTGTGAAGCCAGGCTTGTTCGAAGCGAGATGCCCAGCAGCTTTGTCACCATACTCAATCGTGGTCCACAGAGGAGGGGAATGAGGTTGATCACCGCCATGGTAGCAGCGCGAGTGCCCATATCCGCCCACGTTGCCTTCGGAATAGTAACAAAGAGCGCGTTTACCATGAGATACAATGTGGTTGCAGCGATTTGGAACCTTGTAGCTGTTCCTGTGAAATAAGTCCTAGGTAGCAGATGCGGATATACTGCGTGCTTTAAAATGAAGAATGAAATTGATAGCCACTTAGCAGTCATCACACGATAGAGACCCCGAAGTAAAATCCATAATAGAAAGATAGCTGCTGAGATCAGTAAATACCAAGTTGGAGTATCCGGTTCGATCTCTTCGAATCTCGAGAGAATCCAAGCGTAAAATGAAGAGAATGTTGAGAGAATCCAATCGTAAACTGAAGCGAATGACATGTTGTGGCGACGAAGATGTCTGGGAGGACAGGAAGTTACAGTGAGCGAGCTGGGGTCGCGGGATGCTTTCTAACTCTCACGTTCATCCTGATAATATCTAGAGCCGCCAGTCGTAGATGTACGTGCATCATCGGATGATGCCTGTGGAGCCGCCTGTCGTGATGTACGTGCATAACCTGATGATACCTGGAGCCGCCAGCTGTAGATGTACGTGCATCATCCGATGATACCTGGAGCCGCCAGTTTTAGATGTACGTGCATCATCGGATGATGCCTGTGGAGCCGCCTGTCGTGGTATACGTGTACCACCCAATAATACACTGTGGGACAACATCGGTTACCCCCAGATAAATATGGCCCGTATGGCCTGTTGTTGAGGAATCATTGCGACTTCTGAGGGCCTCAACACAACCTCGCCTCACACACCTAGGAACTAGAAAATGGTGGACAAGAGATCGCTAGGAGAGCAATTTAGGAAGAGAAGGCATAGTCTTTTCCAGAGAGTCCACGAGACAAGCGCTGTCTGCGAAGCGAATATCCTCATAGTGGTCGAAAAGAACAATAGATTACACGTCTACGGGACCATGGACAACCCGGCCAAGTTGTTATGCGAGGAATACAAAGTAGGTCTGAAATCCCAAGTGCTTTCTTATTTTCCTAACTTATCAGGCCAAAAAGGAAATTACCTTGAAGCGACCAGGAGAACTCAAAACCACATCCCGCATGGAAAAGGCGGCGTGTCGCAGGAACGATGCCTTGAAAACCCCCCCGAGTCCACCAAGCAGCCCTCCAATAACCATCCCGGCTGCACCAAAACTCGATCTGGATTCTCAGCGTAAACTGGCTGGTTTGAAGGGCTCATTTGTGGATTTTGTGACGCATTCCCGACTGTCAAACTATAACTGAAGCTGGTCGGATTACAGAGAGTAGTAAAGGAAAGCAATTATACATGACGTTATTTTGGGACATGATGTAGCCAATTTATAAAATCAAACAGTACATCTTATCTATATAACTGAGGCTACCTATGGATGGCGGGGAAAATGAAAGCCATTGGCGCGGCAAGAAGGGAAGGCACAGCAGGCACAGACGTTCTCATGGCGCAGCTAGAGCTGGTTCTGCCTGCATAAGATGATATTGCTGGAGGCGATCGAGTATCGACGAGTACGATAGATTGCAAAGAGGTCAATTCCTCAACCGATCGAGTATTAGCGAGTATGATAGATGGTATAGAGGTTGATTTCTCAACCGTCAAAGTGGTGCTCGAGATCTTCGTCGTGCTGGCCGAGCCTTGCTGTGGAAGCCTGTTATGATATTAGCTAGCAAAAACCACCTCTAAGCTTAACTTACGCTCGTGAGTCCGCGCTTTCGCCATTAAAATCAACGTGCAAATAGCACAAGATACTGCTAGAATCAAGACAAGTGGGTTTTTCATCTTCACGAATTGCGAGGGATGCGGCAGTCCAATTCAATCGCATCGTCTGTAGAATGGAGCAACTCTTGCAGGGAAGAAGAGAAAGTTGTCGAAGTAACGTAGATATAATGCTCTTGACAGATATACATCCACTTGTCGCCTATTAACGATGCGGTCTTCTGCGCACTTGCAATGGCATGAGAGGGGCATAATACGATGAACTGCATCCGCATAAAGAGGGAGATAATAAGATGGACCGCGTCCGCATAAAGAGGGGTATAATACGATGAACCGCATCCGCATAAAGGGGGGGATAATACGATGGACCGCATCCGTATAAGGAGGGAAATGGACCAGCAATCGCATATTTAAGAAGTCATATATCTCAATAAACAGAACATCAAACCACAGTGAATAGCAATCAAGATGGCAGGAGCAATCACCAAAGACAAATCTGCTTTGGGCCGGAATAAGACAGGGCAATTTTCCGGAGTAGGAAAATCCGCAAATCAGACTTCTAAAGTCGCAGCAAAAGGACTTGATACGGCTACCAAGAGACATAAAGAGCTCGAAGAAAACGTTCAACGGCTCAAAGACAAACTCGAGGAAGTAAATGTGCTCGGCGCAGATCACGAGGAAGTTCGAAAGGCCCAGTTAGATGTCACTGCGGCAAATACCCTCCTAGCCAATTATGCAGCCAACCTGAACGCTGGTATTAACGTCGTCGCGGAGCCACCCAAAACAATTGTCAATAACGCAGATAAAGCCGACGAAATGGACGACATCAAAGAAGAGCCAGTAGAGGGAGCTCCCGGCGGCCTATTTGTTCCAGAAGGCGCTAGCGCGACTAATCAGAATAGCATTAGTCGCTCTAAGACTCCAGACTCTGATCAAGATTTTGGCAGGTGGACTCCTGAGGAAGAAGACCAATACAACATCGACAGTGGTTTCACACCAGTGCAGGCAAGACAAACTGCCGGGCTCGAGACAGACGGAAAAATTGTTGCATGGGCGAAGCATAATAATTCTAAGCCTGTCATCGTCGCATATGGCCCTCGAAACTCTCGGAAGTATAAGCGATCGACAGCATATCGAGAGTCTGATTTCTTGGACGAATCCAATACGAAAAAGTTTGGTCCAGGTCATCGATTCGGCGACGAAAAGGGGGAGGATATGAAGCTCATCCGCAAGCCTCACGAATTCATATCAATCTTAGGAGTTGCCTTCAACTGCCCTGTCGAGGAGTTAAAGCCAAAAGCTCCCAAGAAAAAAGGCGAAGCCAGTGTCAGAAGTCCACGAGTTGACATTTGGGTTAGATGGGAAATTAACGGGGAAGTTAAAGACTCCTGGGAAGTTCGCTCATCGATCAAGCATCTCTTCCGCTCTTTCTGCGATCTGTATATCTACGAAGCTGCAGTGCATTTCGAAGGACAATATAATGCACACATTGATGGCAAGCGAACAGCTGAGGACAGGTCACCAACACCACTTCCACGTGCGCCAGCTGTGGCTATGCAGATCAAGGGCGAAAATCAAGATGTAGATTTGACGGCACCAGAGATTCAGATCATGAATGAACAGGGGGCGGTGAAAAAGGTCTCCTCCACAATGCTATCCCCAATAAAACAATATCGGGCAGAATGGTGCGACTTGAAAGACATTGAACCAAAAAAGATGACCACAGAGGACGATGCTAACTTCAAGCTGGCGTGGGATCGCTTTGTTAAGCTTCAGCTGAATGCATAGTGAAAGTTTTCCGTCATGATGCTTGAATGATGCATTTGCTCGGTCGTTTTCTGCTTTTTTCGTCAACTTTTGCGTTGCTACTATCGAAAGTTCTCTGTCATCGTTTGTGTTTCTTTCGCTTTGTTTGCCTGAATCTTTTATTATTTTCCTTATAAAATTGTAATCTTTCGTTTACCTAGCTAGTTATATAACTATTTGTTGAATCAATTTGTTACAATTTTTGCGCAAAGTGAAATATTTAATTACATATTGATGGGTTAAATGTGATTACTAATGACCACGATGAAGCTAGTGAAGCTAAACTGTCGACTCCGAAAACCCCAGACCTGCAACTTTATCTACTCCAATCTAAATCGCCAAAGCTAACAAACCTGGACTTCAGGCGCTTTAACTCACGTATTATGATCGCAGGCGGCTCATCCGCATTTATAGCGCCTATTATTTTATCGATTTCCAACTGCCCCTCATCCACGAATCTCGTCTCTGCTGTGATGTATTGCGTGACGGAGGTCGCCTTCCTCTTCGGTTGTCGCTCACGTCGCACAGACTGCAAGTCTGAAGCTGAACGCTCTGAAGCTGGGCTCTTCCTCTTGCCCCCTTTTGATGATGGTACATCTCTAGCGGTTGGATTTTCTCCTGCAGTAACGCTTCCTATCGTAGGCTTATCGTCTGACATGAGATGTTAGATTTGAATGAGGCATATTGAGAATTACGTACCATTCGTTACAAGAGATGCGGATCTACTGCTTTTAGCGACTGGCCTGCATGACTCTGCGGGGTCGATAACCACGATATCCCAAGCCGGGTTAATTACAACTCCCTCATTCTCATCATCACTGCCGTGAAGGCTGGGCGTTCCTGGGTTCGTGCTGGACTCGCACGATTCTGTTGGATCCACCATCAAAGGTGCGGTGGGCTCTGGTTTACACCGCAAGCCTGATTTGACTGGCTTCACCCTCCTTCCACGGATGCATCCCCACTTCGCAAGCAGACTTGCCGCACGTCCCTTGAATTGGGACGGAATGCCCTCTTGTCTGTTGATGGCTCTGAGTAAGACGCTAGGCATCGCAGCTCGGACATCTTCGCGTGAGATGTATTTTTGGCGCTCTTCGTATGAGATACATTCAAGCTGCTCAAAATGCAGTTCCATCCGCCGTAGCAAAGACGACATATCACTCATTTGGCATTCCTTTCGCCCTTTTAGGGTTAAGAGTCCTTTATGTAACCTTGTGCGCAAGTCGAGGAGGTTCTATTGATTGTCAGCTTACAGAATATAATACGACATTGACATAAGTAAAGCATACCTCTGTCTTATGCTCCTCTCTGGAAATGGATTCTTTGTCTTGGACAAGACCGGGAGCAGTCTCGTCGACTGGTTCCTCTGGCGACTGTGGCTCCTGTGGAGACTCCCGTTCCTGTGGCGAGTGTGGCCCCTCTGGAGACTCCGGTTCCTTTGGCGAGTGTGACCCCTCAGGAGACTCCAGTTCCTCTGGCGACTCTGGTTTCTCTGGCGACTCTGGTTTCTCTGGCGACTCTGGTTCCTCTGGCGACTCTGGTTTCTCTGGCGACTCTGGTTCCTCTGGCGACTCTGGTTCCTCTGACGACTCTGATCCCTCTGGAGATGCTGGCTCCTCTGGACTCTCTGGACTCTCTGGCGACTCCGATTTCTTTGGCGACTCTGGCGACTCTGACTTCTTTGGCGACTCAGTTTCCGCACGTGACTCTGGTTCACCAGTTGACCTTGGCTCTTCAATAGAATCAGTTCCCTCAGATCCGGTGATAACAGAAATCCCTTCTCCATCCTGATGGGGCCCTGTTGCAATATTTTCAGCGGGCTCCCGGGGTAGGTTGATGAACAGTGGCATAACATTCATTTCCGCTCCGGAGTACGTTCGAATAGGGGTATCGCCACTACCGCACCAATCCATCTCTGTCCAGTCATGGCCCCAGGGGACAGTTTTATCGTACAGCATCGCGTTTTCAAAGTTGGCAGTGGAATACTCTGGCTGGAGTAACTGATCATTACACCATTTAACGAATTGCGCATCTGTCATGTTCTCTTCGCCCAGTAGGAGTGACGAGGCCATATTGAATGTCTGGGGTGACGCGGCCATACTGATATCGTGTCGCTGTGGAGTCCTTGATGAGGCTTGAGAATTAAAGGACGAGAAAGTTTGACTCTTCAGAGGTGGAAAGAGAGGCCTTCTTATAGACCTCGAGCAGATACAACGAGCTAAGTTGCGGCGGATGCATAATCACCCGAACATGTCCGTCTTTGAGGCAGTGCATTATCTGCAGAGCTCGAGCTAATGGTATTTCAGGGGTAAAACCAGACTGATGAGCTGCGGAAACCCCTGGCCTGGTCACTTCCTGCGCCTGTAAGTGGGCAACAGCTGAGTCTCCACCGCTAGATAGGCTGATGAGCTGCATAACCCCTCGGTCTTGGTCATGTTGGTTGGTAATAGCGGAGCTGAAAGTGCGTTGCGGTCTTGTCGCGCGCTACATTTCCGCGGTCCAAGGCAGACTGAATGCGAGTTCAGAGAGCTGAATAGAGGAGCTGCGCAGCCTGTGAAGTAGGAGTCGTTGATGCCTGATATGACCCGAGATGAAGAATGGGACGGAGGGAGAACATGCAGGTATTACCTTTATCATTATAACACGTCATCAGACGCTTCAATGAGAGTCTGGCCGAGGAATTCTTTGCTTTTGCGGGATTCCCGTCCTATTGTCACGGCTACATGAATGCAGATGCGACATTGCCGTAGTTTACGTGGCTCTGTTGATGGAGGAAGCTGTGCGATGCATTAGCTGCTGCATCTGATCACGTAAGAGAGAACAGGGCAGGACTTTCCAAGGCAGATTGCTTTTCAGACACCACGAGGGTTTAGCACTATGTAGGGGTCTCTAAGAAGTATATAAGGCCGCGAAGTCCCCAGACGAGAGTGCTATAGTTCTCCATCCCTCCTTCTACTCTCATACACTACGTCCGATATCATCCATACGATCTTCATTGGCAAGATGGCTTTCGAGGCTCTGGTATCAGAAGGCCAATTGCATATCAAACTTTCACTCGATACGAAAAACTCTCAACTCGTATGACATCTGGAAATACAACAAAGTTTATAGGCTAATAGCAACTAGGGCTCTCCAGAATTTGTCATTTTTGTGATAACATTCTGCAAAAATCATTTGGAGCGTTCTGATTCTGCAATTGACCGACTCCTCGTCTACAAGTGCATTGAAGCTCTCATGCCTACTGCATTCCGTGCGTATCCTGCCCAGTTGTAGCTTTAGTTGTGCAATGACTCATCCCCGTTCATAGAATATGAAGGCAACACTCAACTGGAGAATATCCAACTTGCGCTAGGTATTTTTTGGCGACGTTTCCAAAACATCATTCATACTAACATTATGTTCAGACCAAATCACTTCACTCAAACAAGATGCAAACCTGCCCGAAAATGTTCAAAGTAGGTTACTACATCCAGTGTTTGTGTCACTCTAATTAACTATGGTCTAGGAATTCTCAGCGAGCTTAAATGCTTCTACGAAAATGTGCAAAGTAGGTTACTACATTCAATGTTTGTGCCACTCTAACTAAACATTACCTAGGTTTTTTCACCGAGCCTAAATGCTTCGAAGTTGGAGCCAAAAGAGATGGACAAGTAGATAATGCCGCTAAAGCGTTTTACCGTCGGCCAGCGGCAACGGCGCGGACATCCCGGCCAAGTTTGTTATACTTGGCAATATGCTACATGCTAATTATCAACCTCTGGATGCATTTTAGATAGATGGTATGGTCGTATGACATAACTGTGGCGGCTCTCGTGCTTTACAGCATACAAGGAGAAAATATAGCGTGATGCTGCTTATATTCGGGCTCGAATCAATAGCAGAAGGCGGCCATGTTCAGGGGCAACGTCAATGTCAAGTTAGCAGAGGTATTAAGTGGAAATCTTGACTGGCTGGAAACTCAATTATAACTAAAGCTCCTTCTACCAATATCGGTCAGTTTTCTGCTGTTACATAACCAATTGACATTCTCTCCTTAATTTGTGACGCCATGAACAGCCTTTGGATCATAGCCTCTAAAGCTTCGATTGTGGATTTTAAACGCAGAACATCTTGAGAGTAGCCATAATTCGAGTTCAATGACACTTGCAAGTGCTGACTAGTAACTGTCCACCCTTCAATGCTTGAGATAAGTTGAGAGTGAAGTCGTCGATTTTTTCCTTTCTCACGTGCAAGCTTGGATTGCTGAATCGTGAGTTCGTGCTCAGCAACATTCGCCCGCTGCTGCCAGTCGAAGGCGTCTGCGACATTGACGCTCCTCATCGTAGGCGTTCGCATGGCATCCTCCATCGTCATATCCTCCATTATTTTTTCCATGCCGCTGTCCATAACTGCGGAGTTCGTTTCCTACAACACAATCAGAAATTTGCTAGACTGATGAAAATGGCTCTCACTGAAGTCATATTTCCCGGATGAATGATTGCGTATTGATTTGCCGTCTTATTATTTGGGAGGATGGAGCGCCATATATAATTGGATTAGCGATGGGTGGTGGAAGCTTCATTCGGTGGAACCCATCAATATTCTGCTGGTCGTGGAAGCTCCATCCGGTTAAGCCCATCAATATTCTGCTGGTCTTCGCTACCCACCCATCGCCGCGCAGTTGATTAATATAACTACAAATAAAACCAATAATCCAATACATTATTCTTCCGAAGACATCACAAAAGAAAAGTACTGTCGAAACCGAACAAACAAAACAAAACCGCAGAAATAACGAACGAGAGGTAAGAAGAGCCTTGCATAGTTAAAACCCGCTGACTAATCTAGAGCAGCAATGTGCATCGTGATATGGGTCAACAAGGACCAGTTTGAGGAAGAGAGAACGAGAGTTGATGGAAACCGGAGAAAATTCCGCGGCATGTGGCAGCGATTGACAACGAAATCTGCTTCCAGACGAGACCACCTGCCTCCAGCGTATGCCGAGTTGGACTCTGGCCCCAACCACCAGGTTGAACCAACCGTTTTGAGGCACGGATCTTTCACACCGAGTGCGGAGGAGGTTGATACCTGTCTAATACCTGTCTAATACCTGGCGATTCAATTGAAGGCACGGCATGACCTTGAAAGGGAAGTGTCAGCTGTATGTAGCAATGCTATTCTAGATTTGTATATATTCTTTGCAATTTAGACCACAAATAAGGCATGTTTATTGTTTGTAGTTTATGTGAATAGCGGCTGGTGCTGCGCCTATCTTGCAATCAGGGCGGAAACCAACGGACCTGGCATCATCATTAGCAAATCCACGAGATGGTGACTTGAAGGAATTTTTGAATTCTAGTAGTAAGCTCCGAGTGGAGAAGAAAGCCCCACCAGACAGAACCATCTATCTCTACATCCAAATGCTGCTCCAAGTAATGCCGTGGCATAACCGGATGATCCCACAAACCAACTGACCCATCCAAATGCTGCTCCACGGTGATGCCGTGGCATAACCGGATGATCCCACAAGCCAACTGACCCTTCCAAATGCTGCTCCACGATGATGCCATGGGATAACCGGATGATACCACGAAGCCAAATGAGCCATTGTCTTAAAAGGCGCACATTATTCGAAATGTACATTGCTCACAATCCTCC
>JPJR01000352.1:0-10384 GCA_000750675.1 Pseudogymnoascus sp. VKM F-3808
TTGTGAAGGTGGTGATGTGAGATTATTCTGAGTAGCTCTTCTCGGAATTAATATTAAGCTCCTAGAACTCTATCTGAACGCGATAATAGTACAACCTGACTTCTATTATATTAAACGGCCGAACTGATGCCGGCAACGATAATTGCCAACAGTATCAAATTACTGCCGAAGCCAAGTCCAACACGACTACCACTCGACTGCGTGTTCGTGGGTGTTGCCTCAGGTGGCACAGGGTACATTGTAACACTTGCTTTCTTCGAATTGCAAATCACCGAGTCGTTGTGGCCTTCGCGGTCTCCGAACCTAACCGGCCACTCAGTTGCATAAACGACACTTTTCGCAAAAGCGAGGCAATCCAGATCTCCTGTCGACGTAACATTGACTCTGGTTGTGGAATTTAGGGATGGAAACGTCAGGCTGAAGAGTATGTTAGCATTGAAGTTGCCAGAGGTACAGAGAAGAGCGAAGAGAGCTTCGGTGCTACTTACGTATCGATATTGCCTATCACGTATATGCCTGAATCAACGTGAGTCAATTTTGGAAATGTTATGTTGATGGGCGGTCCGTATGCCATATCCAAGTCTAAGGGACCATCGATATTTTCCAGTTTTGGGAACTCCAGTATCGACAAAGTGCTTATATCTTCAATATGCAGGCCCAATCCGCTAACATTAACCAGATCCGGGAAAAATATACGGGTCATGTCCAGGAAAACAGTAACAGTTTTGTCCCCGTCTTTAAGCTTGGTCACATCCAAGTCATTTGGGTTGGGCACGGTCAAGTATTCGTCGAGTTCGGCTTGGGTTATGTTGGCCCGTAGTGGCTTCCTGCTCGAGAACTCGATCGTACCTGTCGCGACGATATCTGGTAGCACGACCGGCCCCATGAGGCCAGGATCCTCAAAATACAGACTGTACACCGCCCTTTTCGAACACTGTTCGGGACGAGTGGCTTCATCTGTGCTGTTGAAAAATACGGGGTCCCCTATGGTTGTGCACTGGTAGGTGTGTTGTGCGCATTCCTTGTGGTGGGCTGCATTCGTGCGGTTGAAGTATAAGTAATCCGGACAGGTTGCGGCTGTTTACTTATGAATTAGCAACTAGACAATACAGTGCGCATCGCGCGAGGCTGGTCTGGGACGTGGAGTTGCGAAAAGGGGGTTTACTCACGATCGAGGTCAGCCACCACCACCGCCGAGGCTGCGAGTAGAAGCGCGAGGAGCTTCATAATTTAATTGTCGCGAATGGCGGGGGAGATCTACGGTATATCTCCCGTCGTCGCTGTCAGCCACACTGATCAATGCCATATTTGGGGGATCGCAATGGCTATATACTATTTTGATCCTTCGTCCTTGGCGGCGCAGTCGCCCGACGGTTTGGTAAATTGCCTGCCTAGAAACCAACAACGCTTGATGTACGCGCTTGGTTCAGGCTATTGTCAATTCACTTGGCAGGCACCACGATCTAATACCAACAACTATAATATTAATTCCAGTTTTTACAATCACCGTGAGAGATGATGGGATATCTGTGCTTTGGAGAGCTATTATATACAGTCCTTCTTCGGATTTTTAGGTGGCACAAGTATGTGTTTGTGACGAATAATTTTGCATATATACGTGTAGCATCTATCTAACACTTAAATCCATAGCCGCGAGGCTATTTTCCCCGATTAGATAATAGAGGCGTCCTTTCTGTCCGTCCTCCATTCTCGACGACGGTATTTCCCTCGTCATCGGTTTCCAGAAAGTCGGCTTGGAGTGTATTATCAGCCAGAAGTCTCGCGGTTGCCTGTGAATAGGTTAGTATTAATCGACAATGTTTCCCATACTCGTTTTAGGAGTTATATAACTTACATCTGTCTCGAAGTCGTTTCCGGCTTTCCTTGCTTGTAGCTCGAAGTATATCCCCATTACCAACAAGCAACCTTGCAAGCACCCAGTCACAAGATAAACTCCCCAGATGCTCCAGCCTTCTTTCCCGAGCCTTACGGCAAGGCTGGCCGCCCAAACAAAGCTCCCGGGGGTTTGTATGACCATCATTGGAATGCTCAAGCTCCCTACATGGCCCAGTTGATAGGTCGTCCAAATTTGTGGAAAGTATTGCACGCAGGCCAAACTGGCGGACATGACACCCAAAACATTGGCCAATGTTCCCATATAATGCTGCTTCGAGAATCCAAACCACGCGCTAATCAATATAACCAGTAGGCCATGTGCAAGGCATATGAATGCGACGCCCAGAGCGGTGCGCCAAGTCGGCGGCTTCACGGCCGTGGTTTGTGGAAGGACTGGGTTTCTCGGGAAGAATATGAGGAAGAGGAGTAATCTAGCATCTTATGTTAGCTGGTTCCAAAGAAGACTTATTCTGCTGTCGGACTTACATGATGGCAAAACAAAACCACTGCACGCCAACCTGAGCGATACCGAGCAATCCAGCGAAGCACTCAAACGAGCTCACGGTCTTGCAGCATGCGACATCTGCTCTCGATGCGGGCAGTACGAGTATACTAGCAAACGAGCTTGTTCCAGATGTTGTTCCGAGGAGGATGAAATACGGCGATATGCCTTCGGAGGTTCCTCGCGCAATGATGCGGTAGTGTTGGGGGAGGTAGGAGACGAGGATGCCGACAAGAATAAGACTATGATTCTAACATCAGTATTTGCTTGCCAAGACGATCCAGATATAATTTAGAGCTAAATATCTCGATTTGAGAGGCGTAGGAGTAACTTACATCGATAGTGAGAGGTTGAGGTAGCTTGGCGCCTGGAGCTTCTCGCATCGGCTTGCGACAAAGGTGCCGAGCTCCATCATGGAGCTTATGGGCCGGGGCCCGGTTGATAAATGGGAGGTAATTAGCTGGTGGTACAAGCAATGAATTGTATGTGTGTAGCTGAACAGTCGCACCAAGATGGGTATGTTGGAGGTGAGGTGCTAAAGGTGATGATGGATGATGACCGTGGCCCAGCCTCGCCAGTCGCGATGCGGGCCGCCACTGCCCGCATTACGCTAACCACGAAGTGGGACCGCGGGGTACGGTGAAAAGCGGCAGTATCGAGATCTCCCATGCGATTAAATGGTCTCGAACCATTGTGTCTTAGAACCTTAGTCGTACGAAAATACTGAGTGAAATGGTGCAGCAGACGGGGATTGAACTATGTCTGCGACCACTTGACGGAGTAAATATGGATTCAGAATTATCACCCCCGCAATTGGTAGCAACAACAGGCGGCACATATTCATGCTCCGTTGAAGAATCAAGACGGCGTGAGCTTGAAGCACGTGAAGGTTCTCATGCCGCTCCATCATCAATAACTGCACAAGACAGTTACGAGTCTAATTACTTTAAAAGCATACAATGGTCTCAATTCCTATGCTATTTATCCCTTCTTGGAATACATGCTAACTCAGATCCAGGTCTCCTGACGGCACATCGCTGATAGCAGCTTCTGCTGACAACAAGCTCCGCTTCTATGTCGCACCCCCTGATCTTCTATCTCCGTCGTCCTCACCTCACATATTGACTCCATATACCACCTACGCTGCCCCGGAACCAACTTACACGCAATCCTTTTACCCCCATTTCGATCTCCAAAATTCTTCAACAACCCTCCTTCTATCATCACCACGAGATCATCCAATCCAGCTCATCAACATCCTCTCCCCTACCCCATCGCCAGTATCCACCTACTCACTGGTCTGCCCCACCACGGAGTCCTATCTGACTCCCTCTTCCTTACTATGGCACCCTACCGGCCACGAATTCTACGCCGGAACCGACTGCCTAATCACCATCTTCGACGTCTCCCGCTCAGGCGAGGGCCCCACCACGCGCCTCCCAACCATTCCCTCAAAGCGCCATAAAATGAAAGGAGGCGGAGTCGGGATGCGTGGTATCGTCTCGTGTTTGAGTTTGCAGCCTGATGCGCCTGATAGTCCTGTGGGGAATGGTATGCTAGCTGCGGGAACGTGGACGCGGTGGGTTAGCTTGTATGATGCTGAGGGACTGGGGGGGACTGTTGCGAACTGGAGCATTGCGTCCGCGGCGGACGATGAATCTCAGATTGGTGGGACTGGAGTGAGTCAGGTTCTTTGGA
Source organism: Pseudogymnoascus sp. VKM F-3808 (assembly GCA_000750675.1). NCBI lineage: Eukaryota > Fungi > Ascomycota > Leotiomycetes > Thelebolales > Thelebolaceae > Pseudogymnoascus > Pseudogymnoascus sp. VKM F-3808. The sequence goes on from JPJR01000352.1 coordinate 4,097, forward strand.
GCGCCTGTGGTCGATATCTTTTCGTCGTTGAGCGCAAGAGCCGGGGAGTACTGGTTTACGATGTAAGAGTTACTGGGAGGCTTGTGGGGTGGTTAGAGGGACGGGAAGCGGAAACAAATCAGAGGATGAGCGTCGACACTGCTTCTATCGGAGGCAAAAGCGAAGTTTGGGCAGGAGGCACGGATGGCAGGGTTAGAGTTTGGAGGGACGTTGGAAGTACAGAAGGAGGTGCGAAGCCTGATATGGACTGGCTTGCGCATGAAGAAGGGACGACGGTTGGAGGCGTGGCATTACACAGCTGCGGCTCTGTCGTTGCAACTGCTTCTGGAATGAGGCGAGAAAATACTACGGTTCCCGATTTGGAAAGTGACTCCGAGAGTGAAAGCGAAGACGACTCATCTGAGGATTCAGATGACGATACTGAAACGACAACAACGCTCTCCGTCTCTCCCTCACACGACGACTTGCCAGAGGATAATACAATTAAGTTATGGAGCATACTATAGAAGCTATATCGTCTAGCTATGGGCGTGCTATATCTCATGGCCAATTACTATCAGCACCGATAAATTCTACCAAATGGCTCGCCCAAAGCGATGAAGCTAATTTCGGCAATATTCATGTCGAAGCAAACGCAATCAGGGCGTGTCATGTCTCCACCGAGCATCAATGACACTAGACACCCTACCGAGAACCCTCTCACCACCAAGAACCGGGCCAAACCTGCGAATCCTCTCATCGTAGTCCATCTGGACAAACTCACTGATCCCAAACATACCATACCTACTCGGGTTCACACCCTCTGGTGCCTTCAAGTCCGATGCCACCACTTGCGCAGCATAAGAATTCATACCGCAACGCCTCAGAAATACCTCCCAGCGCGTCTCATCCTCGAGAAGACAATGGCCACCCATGCCGTATTGAGCTATTCCTGCAACAACCCAGTTTGCTAGCGTCTCGGGACCGCCAGGCACGAAAGACACGTTGACTATACACGGCAACGAGGCGCAGAATCCCATAAACTCAGCCATCGCCATGCAGTCTTGGCCGTTCAGGGTGCCGACTGAGCTCTCGTCGAGCGATACCTCGCTGATGAAGACCAGGAGTCTCTCATACCTCATGCAGGCGGCTTCGACCTTGCTCTTGATCTCGGACTGTTCTTTGTGACCAGGGAGCGGCTTCTGTTTGATCTTCATAAGAGTTGTGAGCACTACGCCTGTGGATGGCGACAAGATGAGGTCTGCTTCGGCCGCAAGAGGACTTTTGACTGGAGACAGTGTGATGGTGCCTTGTCGGAGCCATGCTGTTGTGTTGTATTTGTTGAAATCTCTCTCGATGAAGTTAGCTGCTGGGATTAAAGATCTGATGGCGCTGAATAGGGGACGTTGCTTTAGCATCTCCGAGGAGACTATAAATTGGATTTTCTCGGTTGGTAGCGTATTGTTTGACAATGGCATCGGAATGTCTGCTTTTGTGAGTCGGGAGTTGGCGATGATAGGAGCAGTAGGCAGAGGTGCGGGATCGTCGATAGGAACTACCTTAGAGGTGGAGAAATAGTTACTATCTGTGAGCTTATGTCTCTTTGTTCCTCTCATCTCCATAAAATTGTCCAGGGCGGCTGTTGCTGAGAATACACCGCCAATAAGTTTCCCTCCATGTTCATCGTTGCCTGGAGTCTCTCCAACCTCGAGCGAATTTTCAACGATTCCAGGGGTGGGTTTTCGGAACATCTTCCTCGCTGCCGCATGTACTGTAGTCTTCTGTGATTCCCGGGGGCTATCTTGAGTCTCGTGTTCTCCCATACCTGCAAGTTGCAGTTTCCTTTTTCTGAGCAGGGAAGACATATCCAGTTCTTCGTGCACAAACACACCTGGTTCCAAATCCTCATCATCCGCATCGTCAGTCTCTCTCACAATTCTTAATCCTGGAGATTTGTACGTAAGCCCTTCACTAGTAATAACATCGGTCTCCATTGCTGAACTGGTATACTCCAAGAGAGCATCTTCGTCTCCAAACTCTTCAGTCAAAGCGACTTTGGCAATACTCGTTGGAAAAACTGTCCAATCGACGGCGTGGTTTAGTTTCCGCAAGCCTGTTGGGCAGTCTGGAAGCCTGATCTCCTTCATTATGGCTTGCAATATTTCTTGGGGCCGAGATTGGCTATTGTTCGAGCCGCTGAGCTTTGAGACGTTCCAAGGTGGGATTGGTGGTGTAAAGTCCATTACAGGCACTTCCACTCTACCCAACGTTGCTGCTTCTTGCAGCTGCTCATTTTCAATCCTGCTATTTTGTGTCTCATAAGCCTTTCTGAAAGTGTTATATAATGCGTGATCCATGAAAAGCGTGTCGGAGTTTCCAGAGTCATTGGCGGAAGACGTGAAGCCGGGAAAGTCCTGGTCAAATAACATTTCCTCCACGGTGTCGCTGAATGTGACTGTCTTTGCCAATGGCAGTGATGGGGTTAACGGGGTTTCGACTTTGAGGTCGTGGGGGTTCTGATATCCAGGAGCTGGGAAGAGTTCGTCGGATAGGAGAGATAATGTTTCAAGATACTTATTTCTCCGTTTCTGATGCTTCTCTTGGTGATGTTCAATCGGACTGTTGCAATCACTCTCCTCTTCTTTAACTGATCGAATCCCATCATCTTCAAAAATAGCCTTTTCAGCGGCTTCTAAGTCCGCTCCAAGCAGTGACGGAGGATCCGAGAGTAGCGGGAGACGGGAGGTCGGCGACGATACTTCGAATGGCCCAGTAGTGACCCAGCATGGAGGGGACAGTGGGGGAGTGACAGGATCAAGAGCCAGGTTCTGCTAGTGTTATCAGCTACAGCGCAAGTGAGAGTTCCACATGGAACATAGAATGCAACATACCCGTTTGTAAATCGACTGACTCCAAAGCAAATCGTTCGTATCATCCCTGGACCAGCTGTCTTTCAAAGCTGCCTGTAGATAAGCCATCGTATCTCTCGTCACTGTGATTTTCTCCATACTGCAGGCTTTCATAGTTTCCTCTGGAAGGTTGGCAAACCTCGAAGGCCATGGAAGACCTTCATCTTTCTCAATATCAAGCGGTTCATATATAAAGTTTTCATCGCTGAGGTTTGCATTTTGTCGTTTCTTGAAGGCTCGAAGATCTGCATCCGGATCAGTCTTCAATAGGGGGAGCTCCAATTTCAAATTCTGTCGTCTGGGTCTGATTGCGGCTGCTGCAGTGATCTTGTCAATAGTACTCTCATCAAGAAACACCCCACTTGCGCCGGCGAGTAGTATTTCCACCTCTTTATCGATGGTGAGACGCTCGTTGATTTGAGGGATTGGTTCATATTTGATTTGCTCGAGGTGAGAATCATCTAATGCTGCTTTCTCGAAGGTGTGCATGAGACTCTCAATGTACGACAGTGGTGATGGACCTCGAAGGGGGTCTTTGGAAAGGCCGTGGAAACGAGCATATTCAACGATGGACTCTTCGACATACTCGTCGAAACTCATGGTAACAATATCAAGCTGGCCCAATCGGAGATAGAAACGTGTTACTATTGATATAAACTATTCTGAGCATATAGAATGTTCATTTACAGGAATGATTGAGAAGGTAAGAAGATAACTGTCAAGAAACTTGGGCAACTGCTGTTATTGTATGCCAATTTATAGCTATGCCCAAATAGGAGCTCTTCAAGCATTACAGCAGGAACATATTGCAGCGTCAACTTATCTGGACCTTTACTGGTAAGAATTAACCATACTTAAAACTTCAGATATCATTTTTGCACACCTACCATGAAACTCTATACTTTGCTTCCATACCCATCATATCCTGCCATCCAAATTAAGTACAAAATGCCCATCCATGAGTGGCATTCAACACCAGACTCCAACCCGATCATAACACACTAATATACGCCCCGGCGCTTTCCATTCCCATTCACAGATACCGGGTCAATGAAATGTCCCAATTGCAGGCTCTGCACGCCTTCTCGCGCGCCTCCAACCCTCCCAGCAACCTCCAAAATACCCATCTCAAAGTCCCTAAGCACGCCCACCAGATTTTCCACCTCATTCTTATCCTGGCCATTACGTCCAATATTGCTCCCTGCCTGCATAAGCGACCTCTCCACACCACGTAAATGGAGTTCAATCTCGCTAATATTCTCCTTATACGTCGAAATCGTCTGCCCCATCTCATCCGACGTCTGCGAGAAGAACGCCACCAGATCCCCCGCCGCCTCTCCCGGCTTCGACGACGGGGACGGCTTCGACGGGTTCCAGATCCCCGTGTGGAACTGCTGTGGCAGCTTCAGGTTGTCCACGACTGTGAAACTGAGCTTGGCGTTCTCGCCGTCCACGTACACCTGCTTGCTCGTCTGCGAGACGGCTTGCACGTCGCCGTCTAGGTTTGCTTGCACGCCGATCACTTTGCGCTGCAGGAAATCGACGTTGTCGGGGACGAGCTCGAGCTGCTCGCCGTGGGCGGGGAGGATGGCGGTGCACTGGTCGCCTTTGGCCATTAGGCTGAGGATCCCTGCATCGAATTCCTCAATCTTCTTCTGGAGTTCCTCGTTGAGGTCGTTGAACCGGGTAGTGTTGCGGAGGTTCGTCAGATCGATGCGTACGCCGGGCACGGTTGCTTGAGCAGGCTGGCCTTGCGACTGGCCCATTGTGAGGCCACCGGCAAAGCTGCTGCCAAACGCGCCAGTCGATTGTTGTGGCCTTGCAGAGGAGGAGAATAGCGAGCTCTGGGGCTGCTGCTGCTGTTGTTGAGGCTGCTGTGTTGATGCGCTTCCACTGTGTATATTAGCTTCGTATATTCTATTTGATCAAGAACAGTATTATGCATACAAGAATGAAGGCTTGGCCTGCTGGGTTTGGGTGTTTGCACCGCCAAAGAGCCCGCCACCAGTCTGCTGGGGCTGCTGAGCCTGTGTTGATCCAAACATCCCGCCGGTTGAAGCTGGTGTCTGGGCCGCCTGGCCAAACAATCCTGAGCTCTGCGGCTGTGTTGAGGCTGGGGCAGCGCTGCCAAATAGTCCGCCAGACTGTGGTGCAGCAGATGCAGCTCCAAAGAGTCCACCACTTTGCGCTGGCTGTGTCGTTGCTGTCGATGATCCAAAGAGACCCGATCCTTGAGTCGTCTGAGGCTGCGTCGTTTGCGCCTGTCCAAACAAGCCGCCTGTTGGTTGCGACATTGTTGCTTTGCCAAACAATCCGCCAGCTGCAGGAGCCTGAGTGGTTGATCCACTATTTTGCACAAAGAGACGTCAGCAGCTGAACGCTGGGTCGTCAAGGAGAAGAGCAATTGGGCGAAGGGATTGAGACCAAAAGGGTATGCTTACAACGAATTCGCCGAGCCGACGTTGATACTTAAGGCTCCAGGGCCGCTTGCTGAGCGTGCAAGTGCCATATTTTATCAACAGTTAGGCTCGCGCTTGTGGTAGCCTCAGATTGCAGCTTAGTTCGTGAGACGCGCCGCAACCCAAAAATGAGGCTAAGCGAATGAGCTTGTACCTTACCTACCCTTGCTCATGTAGCCTCGTGCAACTACATACGTTCGACGTCACTTGCAGCCCTCGAAGCTCCCACATACACATTTTATAGCCAAGATGGATGTCGACGACGACGACGACTTTTACGCGCCCGAGGAGAGTGCGCCTGCTACGAGTGAACCACCAAAGGAGGAGCCGCAACAGACTCCCGCGCAGGGGGAGGTCAAATCCGAACAGCCAGACAGTTCAGAAGAGGGTGAAGAAGGCGAAGAGGTTGAGGAAGATGACGACTCAGACATTGATATTATCACCGAGCGCAAAGATGGAACGAAAGCCGCTCCACCCTCGTAAGTAGCATTGATATGGTTGCTACATCCTCGTACTGACAATCCCCCAGAAACGCACGGTACAACGACATCCGCAACATCGCCCAGCGCACCGCCTCAAACGACGTAACCCAAAAAGCCAGCGCCCCCAAGAAATCAGAGAGCGTAAAGCCCTCTCTCCCCGCCTCTGGCGCCGACCTCCCCGCCGTCGCCACCTCCAAGATCGACGTCGACGCGAAGCCCATGTACGACCCAGCGCGCAAGCCCATCACACAAGTAAACATTGACGAGGACCTACCCGACAACGACAAGCCGTGGCGACGCCCCGGAACAGACATCAGCGACTACTTTAACTACGGGTTCGACGAGTTCACGTGGGCGCTGTACGCGGCGAAGCAGGAAAGCCTGCGCTCCGAGTACGACCAGAGCAAGCTGGCGGATAACCAGAAGAAGATGATGGAGGATATGAATATGATGATGAGC
>JPJR01000354.1:0-10713 GCA_000750675.1 Pseudogymnoascus sp. VKM F-3808
GTGTGCAAAAATTGAAATGCTGTGGAAGAAAGTGAAAGGGGGTGGAGGGGAGCGGACATTTTCTTCGGAGGCGAGGTTGGATGAGTTTGAAGTTTTGGAGGCAGCGGTGTGCGGGTTTTGTTGGAGGGTTATGAGATGGAGATGGATTCAGGGATTGGATTGAGGAGTTGAGAGTTGAAGGGGAATGAGACGTGGCGTGATGTTACGAAATTGGAGTGATGGTGATGGCATCGGGTTTACGTAGTGAGGTCACCAGCAAGGGTGGACCCTGAAGGGTAAGGGATGAACCGACAGAGATAAACCATCTCAAATTAGATTTATATATTCCTGTCCAGCTTGGCAATGTTGTCGCCAGGGGCCTTGAAATTTCGTCGGCGCCTGGTATTTTCTCAAAAGGAATGAATACTGGAAGTAAGCATGCATTCTATTTCTATATCCTAGCCTTCGGCCTCCACTTCGCATAAGGATGACCCTCCCCACTAGGCACCAGGTGGTCGATAGCGAGCGTATTAACCAGACCTGGGTGCACCTGGCTCAGATCCGTAATCCCACAAAGCTTCATCGTAGTCTCCAGCTCATCCCTTAGGATCTCAATGAATTTCTCCACGCCCTCTTCCCCGTAATTAAGCGCCCAAAGAAAGCCTCGGCCGATACCGACAGCCTTTGCACCGAGGCATAATGCTTTAAAAATGTCTGTGCCTCTCTTTATTCCCCCGTCGACAAACACTTCTACCTTGTCGAAGACCTCTGGGCTGTTCTTCTGGATCTCTAACAGCACCAACATCGGCGGAGGGCTCGTATCGAGATTCCTACCTCCGTGGTTGCTAAGCACAATCCCGTCAATGCCATGCTTCATTGCCAGCACGGCATCCTGTGCTGTCTGGATACCCTTAAGAATAATCGGCAACTTCGTACTCTTCCTCAGCCATGCAACATCCTTCCAGCTCAGCGACGGATCAATATACCCGCCCATCAACCTCCCAATACTCCCCCCCTTAGCATCATTCGCCCCCCTCGTCCCACTCATCGGCGCCACCATATTCGTATCCGCCGGAACCCTCTCATCCGCCTCCCTCTTCCCTTGCACCGGCCCATCCACCGTGACAAACACAGCCTTCGCCCCCAGCGCCTCCGCTTCCTTCAACAGCACCTCCGACTTCGATCGGGTCTTATCCACATACAGCTGGAAGAAGAAAGACATCGGCACCGGTGGCGGCGTATCCAGCACTGGCGGCGCGGAAATCGACGAGAAGATGTCTTTCGCGGTGAAGGAAGCGTTGGTGCTGACGCACTGCGGGATCCCCGCTTTGTTGCACGCGCGCGCGATGGCGAGTTCGCCGTCGGGATGCACCATCTTTGCGTGGGCTGCGGGGGCGCAGAATAGAGGGAGGGTGGAGCGGCAGCCGAGGATGGAGGTGGATGTGTCGGCGGATTTGACATCGACCATTGCCCGGGGGCGGAAGAGGATCTGGCTATATATGCTTCCATTCAGCTTGTGGGTTACCAGATCCGTGGCGGCGGCCGAGTAGAAGGACCATGTTTTAGGGGTCAACGAGGTTGAAGCTGCTTCCTCGAAATCGTGGGAGTTGATTATTTTCTGCAATGGGGGCTTCTGCAGCTGTTGTGAGGGGCGATTGGGAGACATGGCTGGTTCAATGGACGAGGATCCCAGGTAAAATTAAGTTTCTTGATGCGCAGAATATGCTGCATATTACAAATGGCTGCTTTTCGACATTTACCCTTTTATATCGCTACTCGTGTGGGGTAACTGGATGAATCCCGCATATTTACTCCGCATTACCAAAAGACCCCTGACAATCTAACCCACTGGAGTCGGTTGGTGGGGAAGACACCGAAAGCGGAACTCAAGCGCGGGCCGGCGAGTCTCCCGCCGGAGCTATTTACACCGAGTAGCGGGGTATATAAAATGGAGCGGATTCCGATAAGAATGAGCCCCATACGATTCTAACGTAAAATATGGAGAAGCCGATGGGTTTACTGTGCTGTACTAGTAAATTACATTGGGGATGCCTCCATTGACAACGTGGTCGCGAGACTAGAACTAAAGTATAACCCCCTTATTGAGTAGCAATGATTTTATTCCATTTGCAATAATTATTTTTGGAAAGAAAAATTTATATAATAGATATCTTCCAGATAATGGAAATACATTAGCGTAGCCATGCCACGCTTTGCTTTACAAGCAACGATAAACTATGCCAGGCACAGTCGCCATGTAGTTCAGATGAACTAGACCCTCAGATACAAGTCAAGGAAACAAGCTCTACTAGCTCAACTAGCTCAACTAGCTGGCAACAATCTCACCAATGGGTCGTACTTCTCATAACTTTTGGGCGGCACGAATAGGCCGTGATCTTGGAGAACGCACAAACAGGCTGCCTACTTGACTGAACGAGATAGAACCGTCAAGCGGATGAGCGGTGGATGACCAGCGTGTACACCAACCACATCAGACCCACCCAAGTTATGGGCGAGGCAGCAGCGCAAACGCGTGTGGAGAGAGTTGCAGATGTCAGAGGGGATCTTAATGGGAAGTTGCAAAAAAATTAGTTGTTTCTATAGCCAATTTTCAGAGTATGATTATCCTGATCCTGATGCTTGTTTCTATTTCTATGATACATGTGTCGTCTCCCATTATTGGGGATGTGACAATGGATGACTATGATACAACCCCCTCCTTCCGTACAGTACAGTGCTTCCTTTTCTCTTAATGGCCTCCAATCTTTCATACTCGCCACCCAGGAGAGAATGCGGAGGGAAATAATTGCCGGCCGCCGCGCACGAGTACGCACGGTGCCTTTCCAAAAGCTTCACGGAAAGCCGGAGCTGCGTAAGAGGCCGACCAAAGGGGAGCAAGCATAGAACGCTCGTTGCATGTGCCGCCGAGGCTTTCCCTCTAATATGCGCCCTCGAAAAGACAATCAGGGTCAGGAAGAGTCATAAACGGTTTAGCAGCAAGTAAGCAGCTCATATCAAAGCCCCATTTTGCCGTGAATGGAACTCGCCACATCCACTGACGCCCCTTGAAAACAGATGGATCTTCCAAGTTGTAGCTTATGACTCAAGCAGATAAAGATTGTACTGATACTAAGAGAAACATGAGAAGTCTGAGAGCGACCGCGACGTATAAACTGACTTACAAAGGCAGAGACGAGGGTCACCAGCCTCAAAATTTGGCTGGGAATGTCGCCTCCCAAGCAATAAGCAACATGTGTGGTCAGTAAATTATCGCCACTACAAAGCCCATCTCCTATCGCCACTTCTTCTAGTGATATCCCTGAATATAATGGCGAGCAGGGAGGTAATATATAAAGGAGATGATCCACGTGACTCATGGGTCACTTGACCTCGATTTGTCACGTTTGATTTGCAGTTATGCCTCCTACTCTCGACCAGTGACTGACTGGGTCGCTGTCACCATATTCGTAAGCTTTCATTAATGTGGCCAATTGTGCGCCGCCATAACCTGCCGCGCCTCACCGACCCATAACGAATAACCAATCTTAAGGTGTGGTGCCTTCGGGAACCGCGCAGACCGATTTATGCCATAATGAGTCAAAAAAACCCTGGTTATGAAACAGTTTCGGGGAATATCCCAAAGCTGATGCCTAGATTCCCTTTAGGCGCCCGCGACCGCGTGCAAGAAAGACTGGGCGTATTTTTGGTCTTTTGTGAAGTTCCACAGCGTCGTTGGTGATCGATCGGGGAGCCTCAGTGACATCGGTTGCGATCGTCTCGTTATTGGTTGGTTGTAAATGGCGAAGCGCGTCGGATGGTCTGGCCAAGTGATTGGACGCGCCGAGCGGTCACATCCCACATATCACAAAATGGCTTTTGTGATATGCGCGAAAAAGGGAATGGGGTGTTAGCGGACAGTAGTTTAGCGGCCGCCGCTGCGTGGCACAGAAATGTAACACAAATATCTCGGCATAGTGGAGTGCTAAGGTATGTAGGTCTGGCGGTGTCTCATTCTGAACCGCCGCCGGTCTGCCGGCCGGACAGTTGATCGTCGATGCAAACAACAAGTGCGAACGGTAGGGCTTGATGCACATGAAGCTCGAGGGCTCGAGCTTCAACGCACACTTTAAAGAGACGCGCAGGACGACGTCATTTACAAGAGCAAAGCCTTACAAGGACACGTGTATCGGACTTCACTGCCTTCAAAAGCAAGCATGGCTGCCCAAGAGGTTTGATCTCTTGGCTGTAATTGACGGATCGCGGTCCCTATTATCGGCCGCTATCTGGCTGCATGCACAAGCGCTACGGAACGCTGCAGTGACTGGCTGGCGTTTGAATGTAGGCCCCTTCCTTGCAGTGGTCCGGGGTTCGACGTGCATTTCACAACCAACAGCGCCAGACGGCTCATTCACAAGGGGAAACGCGACCAACGAATGAGAGCAGGCCTCCCCAAAAGAGGTCCAATAATATTGGTAGCCGGTCCTCTCGGCCAACACAGGAGTCTCCAGAGACAAAATGTTGTACCTGCTGTTGTCAAATCGCTTTGCGCAGCCTCCTATTTTAATACTCTGCCCGTCAAATCTGCGAACAGATATACCAGTGAAAATTCTTCCCTGCTCGTCTCACTTGAGATGAGCAAAGCAATTTACCAAGAGGTAAGAAAGCGAGATTTGTACCCACTATCTGAATCGGGAACTAGGGTCCGAAGTCCATGCGACGCTGGAGAGAGCGCAGGGGTCTTACCACACCCACGGAAATAAGTACAAGTCACTGAGGAACAACAAATTATTGTGCTCCCCCCGAAAGTACCACAAAGATAGGGGCGAGACCAGTGTATGTTTGCTTCTGGCTACGTGTGGTTTCACGTATTTTTATATCGCATTCTTTTTTCGTAACATGCGGTGTAATATGTGGTGTTGTGAACGACGCTGTGTGATGATACCATTTGACTTTCCCTCGGGAGAAGTTTGTGGAGTCGGTGTGGGATCGCCGGCACGGATACATTCAGATACGTGGTACGGAGACATGCAGACGGACCGTACGTAGTGTCCATAGCGGGGCTTGCGCAGGAAGACCTGGGTGAGTCGGAAGCGCCCCAAGAATCCCTTCTGCATGATGGCTAACAGTACCAGTGGCCCGTAATAGAAATGTTGTGGGAAAAGAAGCCCTTCTCCACCCACATACGTATTAGCCAGCTGAATTTAGAGACTATTTGTGCATAGTAGCTCCTTCGTAGTGTCCTGTATCATCCACTCAGATGAAGGGGAAAAGATAACGCTTGTAAGCCGATCGAGGCGGTGACTGTGTCGCAGCCTGACTGGGTAACAATGAAGCAATCCCAAAGAACGGTGAGAGATTTCGCATGAAATCGACGAGGGGTAGGATTTTGAAAATTTCAACGACGTGTATTTGTGTATTTGTGTGTGCAAGGGGTGGTTGGATCGCTGAGCGCACTGTGGCTTAGCTTGGATAAAAGGAGGATAAAATATGCCCAACCCATAATCAAGAAGACTCATCAGACTGCGACAACGAGGGTTTGCAAAAATCCGTAATTGCAATATGCGAATGGAGCTGAGTCTGACCGAATAAGCCTACCCATGACAGCTGTTCGAGTACTGCGCCCTTCATCGTATGGCTCATAATGCCCAACATATCGGGTTTCTTCAGCCACGTTCAGCTGGACGTAGTCAAAAATAAGAGTAACAGGCAGCCACTGTTCTTAAAGAAGTTCACGGGCGTGTGCCCTACTGGGTCAACTAGGAGTCACCGAGGCACCCAGTCGTCATCAGCCTCTCTAGGCTACTGAGTAGCTGCGAGCGGATTGGCTTGTGTCGGGTCCAGTTGCTTGGGAGAACAGCCTCCGCGTCTATTTCACAAAACAGGGTTGCCTGCAACTTGAAAAGGAGTAGTAGATGAATAGCCGCAGTTCGTTCACTTGACTCTGCATCTTGGGCGACCTGGATGCAATTAGTGGTTTAGCATCACAAGTTATGTGCACCCAGCGGCACCTCACTTATGCTGGACCGCGTACCTGCCCTTGGCAACTTTCTTCTGTGCCATTCCATTTGGCCCATGCTCCTGCTACTACAGGACGAACGGGACGTCATTTCTGTCCCTATAGGGGAACATAAAGTGATGCTCGGATAGTGCCTGTGCAAAATTCTTCTCCCGTCTCCTCATCGCAATCAAACATTCCCAGTCATATTCCCTGTCACTTGTCGAAAAAGCCCTCTTTGATTTCCCCCTTGCCCCAGCGCCGTTGTCTCATAAAAGGGGCACGGACAACAACACGCTGTGCCGCTGGATACATAACACAAGAGTCACCAAATTATCTGACTCGGTCTGGGGGGCCCGCCCGGGTCACAGAGGTACCCGAAGAGGCGCAGGCACTCCCATTCTTTGCCATGGTACAGCGTGAAGTGTTGGTATGTTCGCAATGAGGCATTTCTTGATCGTACCAGATGTACTCGTACTTTCGATCTTGTAGGGGGGCTCGCCCCCAACTCTTATTGCAATAAATAATGCATGGCGCTGAGCGACAAGTGACCGTAGAGTCGACTCCCCCATCGTATGGACGCGTCGAAGTATGTGCGAAGGTCAACGGCCAGAGTATCCTCAGCTATGAGGTTTATTTGGAAATCATCCATTCATCCTATCCTGTACTCCGTCCCGTCAGCCCCTCTCTTGATCCCAGGAATTCGTGTACTCCGTACCTTCTCTCGGGAAGTTGTATCCTCCACTCCACTTTCAGTAAGAGTACTTTGCACATTGGCATTTATGCAGCGAGTACCCGTGTGGCGCAAGGTATCTCCCTGGTGGAGTCATCAAATAAGTCGTGGTAAATCCTCCGTCACCCGCGACCCATACAAATTGTGGTATACATGGGGCAGTCCACCCCCCTGTCAACAAAATCCACACTAGAAACTCCGTTGGCAGTACACAAATGTTAGTGGGAAATGTAGTGGCGTTCTTCCCTGTCACCCACACTTGGTCCACTACAGTACTTGCTGTACAGTACTTGCCCACAACCTTGCTACGTGCCCACAACCCCCCCCAGCCCACACAACACAGGAATGTTCGTGTCGGCTACCAACGTACATATATCGGCCCTGCTGCCCACACCACCAACCTCTTCCATTTTGACTCCTTTGCCACCAGCAAACAAAATCTGTATCGACTACGTATAGTCATCAAATATTCCAACTAAACGACTAAAATTAAACGAAATAGTTGGATCAACTCCGGTCCAGCGTTCCAGAAGATTCTCGAAAGACAAAGTTGAAAGTATCGCGATATCACGACCTCTGCTATGTTCCAAGTCAGCGATCTGTCTCTCTCCACTCCTCTACCCGACAAGATACCACGGTGACGGATTATAACACAACAAACCCACATATTTACGATTCTGGATAGAGCGCCTGACAGGGAGCTCTCTCGTTTTCTTTTTTCTTTCGGTTTTTCGGTCGGGGTCTGCAGAATATTGAATGGATTAAACAAAAGATGGCATACGCTTCGCCACCATACCACGGATACCCGGAAGGGACTCCTTCTCCCCTAGGACGACACGGCGGCTACTATCAACAGGCCGCCCCATCACCGCGTCATTATTCATCGCACTCTCGACACGCCAGTCACGACTACGGTCACGGTCACAGCTCCCCAGGCGCTTCATACCCATCACCAAGATACTCAAGTTCTGGACGCTATTCTACCAGGACAGGTGTTGCGTCGCCCTTTGGTGAAGCCGAATATGTGAGTGACAAAACGCGGAAGCCGCATCATCATACCCACCACAAGCATGGCCAGAGCCAGACTTGGTCGTTTCCAAACCCGAGGTTCACTCAGTCGTATCGAGCCTCTTATGGGGATTCCGACGAAGACGAGTTGATAAATATCGACGGTTATATCTACATTATTCCCGGTGGTCGACGCCCGAAGGCAGCCTATTATCGTCGTAGTCGTGAAACTAATCACTACTATGCGCAGGGCTTCACTTATGATAGAGATGGTACACCTGTGATCATTGCGGAGCCGACCCCGCGACACACTGAAACCCCGCCTCGACGATCTCGCCGAGCATCAGCATCAACACCACAACGACCATCGACGGCAAATCGCCCTACGAGCTCATCTAAGAAACAACCAATTGTCATTCCCAAGGCCACGGAGGCAGACGCGAGGGCGCATCACATCCCTGCAGGGTACTCCTTGAAGAACTGGGACCCAACTGAGGAGCCCATTATGCTCCTTGGCAGTGTCTTCGACGCAAACTCATTGGGGAAGTGGATATACGACTGGACAGTCTATCGCCATGGTCCCGCAACGCCAATTTCCGATGTGGCCGGTGAATTATGGCTTCTCCTCATCCAGTTGGCGGGGAAGGTCAAGCGCTCCGAGGAGTGCATGCCCCGCATCCGATCGGAAGACAACCGCCTCATGATCAACGACTTTATCGAGTCCGGCGAACGTCTCATGGATAAGCTTAAGAAGCTCCTCAAGGCATGCGAGGGACCCATGCTGAAGGTCGGCAAGAGGCTCGGAAGCAAGGAGCCCCCGCTCCTCGGCAAGAACTCTGGCGTCGAGTTCGTCGACTCGATCTTCGGTCGTGATCGTCAGCTTGATCACACCGAGAAGTTCATGGCCAGCATTCGCCTATGGAACCTCCGTTTCGACGCCAACTGCGAGGACATCCTGCTCTACCCCACTGCTTAGGTTCACTCAGGCCTCTTAGGCCTACTACACACATCGACATATACACTGCACATTACCTCACCTCACATTATCACATACACCTTTTACATACCCTTCGTTATTTACGACGATGGTACAACAGCAACATCGCACGCGCTACAGCGGGCCGGTTATAGTCAACAACGCATTATACCCATATACCCGAGATCACTTCATTGTGATCTCCAACAAAAATATTTTCCAGCTATCAGTCATTCCAGTAAAGTAATGGGGCAACCCTGGCATTGGCGTTTCTCTTATGCATGTTTTTCGGGTTTGATACCAAGGCATACGATCTAGACACGCACGGGCTTTCAAGGGAATTCGGACGACGGATTGATACCAAGGACACACATAAATTAAGAAACTAAGAAGACAGGGAAACGGAATCGGAAGGGAGAAATTAGAATGGAACGGGACGGAACGGGAGGAAGGGATCGGAAAATCGGAAAAGTTTATTCGAGTGTTGGAAGGGGCGCAGCGTTTATTGGAGCGCGTTTTATTCGTTCGTAATCCGCGGAGGACTTTCGTCAGGACAAAGGCGAAACTCGGCGATTTTGTTTTAAGAATTTGGCATTTGGAACGGAACGGAAGGGAAGGCACAGGAGGCAACAATTGGATTCTTGGGATGGATGGATGGTGCATTATGGCATGGATCTGCCATTGTAATCGTATTTCACTGGGACGCGCTGGTCGGAGGCCTATTTGGCGGTGGATATACCCCTTCTTATTTTATCAAATCGTATGTAGCTAGAATCGAGAGTATTGAAGACTTCTTGAGCAAAACATCTTCCCAGTCCCATTCGCAGTGAACAGTGAACTGATCCAATATGCTACTCCATCCCACCTTGATCGCGGAAACCGTGGGATGAAGGTGGGATGGCGGGGATGGAGGGGTCACCTGCATCATTGTTGGCATTGGGCGGCCCGGGCTCCCAACCCCTCCACCCAACCCCTCCACACACCCAAAACCAGGCCCTACGACTTCGGTATTTGTCGAAAAAGGAAAGTTGGACAGCAACCCAGCAACCCCTCAAGCCACTCCATTAAACCGAGAGGAAGATGCCACGTCGATAGTCGGCTATCGTCGCAAAAAAATGCAAAAAGATAATACCAGGTTTTGAATCATAGAGGTTTTATGATGAGGTTTTGAACCACACCCGATTTGAACGGATAACCTTTCGCTCTGGAGGCGAACGCGCTACCGTTGCGCCAGCGGTCCTGGATTGTTATCTGCGGAGTACTATCCTATCTGTTAACATCGTCATTTACCCGCCCTCAAGATGAAATCAAAGAGAGAGTACTCTAGTGTGCATCACCCACCAACAAGGACGACCCTCTAATTTGCCAGAACAAAGCGCAGGCACAGCACGCACAGAAAGCAGGAGCCACACCGCGGCCTCGCGGAGGGGTAAAAACCCCGCCGATCGCAACAGCCGGGAGAAGCGATGCTGCGAACACCTTTCTTCCACGCAGATCGCGAACCGGGGCGTTGCCGCTGTGGCTTATGACTGCGGGCTGTTATTAATACCGCGGTGCGTTCGTGGCAGGGTGCATGCTGCGTACGTACTGTAGGACCGACGGCGCAGAGCACGTTGTAAGCACATTGGCGCCATGTGCCAGCGCATGGGGGCCCTAGTGTGGGTGGTAAGTGGCTGAACTGCACTTCGCGTTGTTGTGGTTGGTGGATGCGCGAGGAGATCGCGGGGTCCGAGGTGTGCATGCTGGGCGCGGATAGAGTGCGGTGCGGTGCGTACGCCATGTCTTCAGCGGGTGTGCCACCTACGACGCAATATGTTGCCTGTTGGGGGCAATATCTTGGGGTTACACGTTCGAGTCAGCTTCTATTTCCCCGAGGGCTGGAGGAAGGGGCTGGAGTGTCGTCAGCTCGCTCTTACGTGCGTTTGGAGGCCTGGTGCTGTTGGTTGGAAGTCCAACAACGCTTGTGCGTAGCTTCCAACTCGGCGTCGCGCTCGCTGGAGGCATCAACCAACTCGTCGATGC
>JPJR01000355.1:0-11831 GCA_000750675.1 Pseudogymnoascus sp. VKM F-3808
GGTGAGGGGGGGGCGGAGGGAGAGGGTTGGTTCGAAGGAGGAGTTCATGGTTGCGGTTTGTGGTTGCGGTTTGTGAAGTTGTCGCAATAAGTGTATGTGTATTTGTATGCTTTTGAGGGCCTGCCGGAGTTGCTTTTTGCAGCAGATATATTTTTTGGTGAGGGTTTGTTCGTTGTTGCGATGGATGCGCGCGAATGCGACAAGTTCGTGTGTTGACGTTTCCCAGGGTCGCAGTTGCCGAAGCAACGACCAAGCTAGCTGCCGATAAGTGGGCTTCCCTAGCGCGAATATCTTTATCGCTGACGAAAGATAAACCAAAGCTTCATAAAAAATTAAGTTGAATTCCTACGGCCCTTGGATATCCCCGTGGGCTCTACAAGTTGGCAGTACTCTCGGAAGTATCAGTATCGAAATGTTGGCGCGATTTATTACGGCCTTAGGAAGACGGATTGATCGCTGCCCAGATGACTGACCGAAGGGCAACTGACCATACGTATGGTCACCTCGGCGAAGCTACTTATGATACTATTGAGAAGAAATGGACTTTCTCCCGTATTCCTGTATTACGTATGTTATTTAAATCTATTTGATGTGCCTATTTTACATTGCTAACAGTTTTTTAGCAAGCATAATCCGGCCTGTTCAACCTCTGCAACCCTGCATCCCCCCATCTGCGCAATCAACGCCCAAGGAACAAGGGAATGCTACAGCCAGGACATCTAACAGAAACCGTGACCAGAAGAGGTCACTCATCCGAGAGATCCCCCAAATCGGAGCTGCAGCTGCCGTATTAGGGCCTCTCGTACGAACTGCGACAGTCGAGGCCACCCAGGCCCGTCCCACAGGCGGCGACCTAATCGCCAGCGGCACAGCCAAAGTACTGTCGAAACACCATGGCGACCGTTCCATTAATGTGCTAGCAGTTGCACATGGTGACGCCGGGCATGTACTGCGGTTGATGAAACCACGACTTGAAGACCACACCTGGGATGGAGACGATTCGGTGAAGCTGCGGGTGCTGAACCCCAGTACATCGGAGGATGGGTACTGGCTTGACGGCGCAGGATCAATTGAGCAGATCGTGTTCTCATCGGGTATAGAAGGTGATAGGTCTTGGTTGGCTGTCCGGAAACTGGCATCTACGACCATACTGCAACCAATATACCAGAGGACACCGGGCCCAGCAAGAGTGCCACCGGGGTTTCAAGACAAATATAGACCATCTCTCTTGGATCCGAATCCAGCGGTTACGATCACCAGCGCTATGACGAACGGCAGGAGCCATGCGGATGTGGCATTCAATCCTTGGTACCCCCGCCAATTTGCAGTTCTGGACGAAGAAGGATACTGGAGCACCTGGGATGTCGAAGGTCGAAAACGCGCCGGGTCGAAGACAGCTACTCCAGGGAAATCAGGATATATACTCGATGACCGGGCGGAGAGTGACCTTTCCCGAGATGTTACTTCTAATGGATGGGGCAGGATTCTCTGGGCTGGCAACGTCAGTACGATAGTTGTGTGCAACGAGCGCCACTTAGCAGTGTTCGATCTCAGGGCTCATCCCATACGATTACGGAGTCCAGACTTGGTTCCAAATGGGTCGTTTGGGCGTATTTTGGAGGTTAAACGCAGCCCACTTCAGCATGACAAAGTCTTTGTCCTCACGAACACTAGATTATTCCTTCTCCAGATAAACACTGCCGGAGAGTGGCAAGAGGACACCGATAGGACAGCTGGAGCACGGATTATCATGTCTTGCTTGCACTATCGGGAGGCGCAGGGCAATTTGCTCAAGTTGGAGCTACATGAGGAGGGCGATGTGTGTACGGCATTTTTGGTTTCGTCGGGCATGTTTTTGGTTAATGTGTATAAATTCACAACGACGCCTGACGCGGCAACGCCAGTAACCTGGTCGATTGATGCGTTCTCCTTAGAACGCGGGGCAGACGACGACAGTCTTTCACAGCTTCACGGGCTTTGTATTCTTCCAACTACTCTTCAACGTAGTGATGGGCGGACGTCACACCTGAGAAGCTATCTGGACAAAGGCAGTTTCTTGCAGATTTTCGCTCTTGGGCAGAATCTGGAGGTCTCGCGGACTCTGTTGGCTGAGTGCTACATGGTAGCTGCTCCTTTGCTGGGAAAGCCAGCGCGATACGAACAGATACCACCTCCTTCAGAGAGCCAAGCTGCACCAGCGGAGACCCATTTTCTGTCTTCTCGAACAATTGATGACTTTGTCGTTCCTGATGGATTTGAAGACTACGAGTCGGGGAGCGAACGAAATGCACCAGCTGTGAGGCCCTCTATAGAAGATGAACCGGACCAAGAACCAACACCGAAAGTTATCGACGCTCGACGCTGGTATGAGCTGGCGACTAAAGGCAAAGTCGTGTTACCGCCTAGCCAGGACGACTATCCTGATGTAGAAATTGGGATGGCAGACTACATTCAGAATATTGTCGGAGGAATTCAGCACAGGAGACAAGTTGGTCTAGAAGGCCTGTTTACGTTTCACGATTTGGCGGGCTTCGAGAAATTTACAGAAGACGTTGATGATGGAGCTGCATTACTTCAGGATTTCATCAATACTTTCGAGGATAATTATGCGGAAAGTAGCATGGCGGTCACCTTACATTCATCTGGCCTACTCAGAATGTTAGATATAGAGCCAGACGAGTCCTCTGGTGACAGTCTACCGAACCTCTCCAACGTCTACGACAGGCTGGTCAACCTCTGGATTACGTCTCTCCCACAAAACACTCCTGGTATGGCGAGAATCGCCAAAGAAAAAGTGGTGCGAAATGTCGCAGCGGACTTGTGTCTCAGCTCTATTCTCGTCTCCGTCCGCGACAAATCTGTTCCCCTACCGGCCACGGCACCTCTCGAAAATCTCGAAGATCTACCAAGTCTCACCCTGCCCATCCACGGCGGACGACCACCCCCTTCCCCACGAACACCCTCCCATTCGCGCTTCAGCAGCCAACCCTTAAACGACTACGGCTTCGAACCCTCCTCCAGCTACGCCACCCCCGCTCCCTCAGAATCTGCTCTCTCCGGTGGACCCGCCGAAGACCCAGCCGTCGCACGTCTCCGCGGCTACACCCTCTCCATCAAGTCACTCAAGCCTCTCGGGTCGACATGTGCGTCGATCCTCGCCCAATGGCCAGAGACGCCAGGCACAGACCCAGCGACATACGTCTGGCGCCCCGACCAAATATCCGGAGCCGCAGGGGAAGAAGAAGACAGCGACGAAGAAGCTGCTCGCCAGCGGGAGGAGAAGAGGCGGAGGCGGACGGAGAAATTCCTCAAGCGGCAGAAGGGGATAGCTAGTCCGCGACTTGAAACGATGCGAGAGGTGCGGAGTAGTCAGCCGCCGCCGGTAGTGGAGAGTCAGCCAGCGTATAAGTTCGCGGCGTCGCAGGTGATGGTTGCGAGCTCGAGTCAGGCGGATGGGGGATTGTCGATGACGCAGCCCAGTGCGGGAGCGTTTGGAAGCAGGGCAGTGGTGAAGAAGAAGAAGAGAAAGACTGGGTTTTAAGACGGGTGGTTGTATTAAATTAACCATATGTAATAATAATACAATTTTGGAGAGTTGTTATTGACTCCAAAGTAAAGACGGATATATAACATTGACCCCAGCCTACAAATATGGCCCAAGAATTTCCTGCGTATGGTCCCAAATCTTCCCCTGCGCTTTCTCCCGAAGCACAGAAATGGCCTTTGCATTCAGAGTAGTATCGCATTTAGAAGTAACGAGAAACAGCCCACCCTCCACCTTCGATTGGGTATTAATCCCCGCCTTACCCTTCCACGGTACACCACGGCCCCCAAACGCAGCACTGGTACTCTGGAACAAATTCCTCTGCGCCGACTCATCGTCACTGAACGAAAACAGCCCGATAAGCGGCTCGAGAAAGAGCCAGACAAGCCAATTCTTAATAGTCGTATTCGCGTCCAACCCCCTATTCACATTCCCCGTGTTCACCCACCCAGGAGACGAGTGGATGAACGTCACGCCGGGATTTTCGGGAACCAGCTTTTCCATGATCGTAGCGTTCATGGCTCCATAATGTATATGTGAACTCACAAGGCCAAACTTCCCGGGCTTCTTGAGGTCAAGGTCATCCAGGTCGACATTCGAACGCTCCATTCCGCCGTGCAGGACGCTGACGACCCTTGGTGCTTCTGCTGCGTTTAACAGCGGGAGCAGGTGCAGGATGAATAGTATCCGCGAGTAATACGCCAGACTCTGCGAGATTTCTATGCCCTCGGACGTCTCATGGCGTGCCCCGAATGGCGCATACCCTGCGGTAAGGAAGAGCAAGTCCACGCGGGACTCCTTACTCTTGATAATCTCGCATACCCTCTTGGTGTCCGCGAGGAGCGAGATCTCGCCTTCCGTCCAGATAACCTCTGCTTTAGGATTGATGGCATGAAGCTCTTGGATGAAAATCTGCGTGCGCTCTTCAGAGCTCTTGCGGCCGATGAGGTAGATGCGAACGCTCGCGCCGGTGGATACTAGGGCCTTGACGGTGAGCTGTCCGACGCCAGCGGTGCCGCCGGCGAAGACGGCGACGCGGGGGGCTGTGGCGTCGTTGATTAGGGCGTTGGAGGCGCGGACTTCTTTGAGGGAAACCATTGTAGGCAGTGGAAAATATAATTCTCAGAGGTGCATGTTGGACTTGATTTCTGCTGTACTCGAATGAGTGGGCGTGGAGCCCATGATATCTTGGTGTTCCAAGGCTCCGGCTAAGTACCCGCCTCACTGGCTGACGTTGCCCTCGCTTGCCTATGGCGAGGAAATACTCATATCGGGGGTACGGAGGTTACATTACAAGCCGAATTTATGTTTAGCACAGCCAATCTGTTTAAAACGGTTTGGGGGCCAAAGAATATGCATATTGCAAAAGCACAATGTGGAAGGCCATTTAAACGCCCAGTTTAAGAGGTAGAAGACGATGAAGAGAACGAGGTTACAAAGTGAGAAATACGCGGGCACCCCATGGACTTTATAACTGGCCCCATCCCATTAACTTATAGATCTTTGTTATAAACATAGACCGGCATTGAATCCTCCCACATGCTGTCGGTAAGCATCGTCTTATTTGTGCCATCAGCATTCATAACCACGATCTGTCCATACGGCTGGAAGGTACTATCGTAGTTGACGCATTCGTCACGGAAGCCGTACATGCCACTCGTATACACGATGCGCCCATCCGCGGACCATGCGGCATGTGCGTCGTTCGCACCACTTGTGGTGAGCTGCGTAAGGCCAGTGCCGTCCGGGGCGATGGTGTAGATGTCGAAGCTATCAGTAGCTCCAAGGTCCTCCCAGTTAATGTGATTGCGGCGGGTAAAGACAATGCGCTTTCCGTCTGGCGACCAGCCGGGATTGTTATCCCAGCCGTCTGTGAGATTGATGGTGGTCTTGTCGGTGATATTCAGTATGCGTAGTCCAAGGCCTCCGTCGGGTCCGAAGTCACGGTATACGAGCTGGTCTCCAAAGGGCGAGAAGCTGGGGAAACCCGAGTTCACCTCGCCGGCTGTGCCAAACGTGAGCTGCTCTGAGTAGGAGCCATTGGCAGTAGCTCTGTAAATCCATCCACCAGCGGTGGCACGATTGAAAAACCAACTTCCCGCACCGACGGCAATCCATTCACCATCTGGCGACCATGTGGGCTGGAACGCACCAGCTAAACCCTTAGCAGTCTGGGACGGATCAATGTTGTCTGTCGAGAAGACAAGCTTTAAGTCGGTTCCATCAGGATTCATCGACACAACAGAGGAATTGCCAAGCTGCTTTTGCGTAATGGCTAAGATGCCCTGGTTTGATAGGGTTGGGAACACATCAGTGAAGCGGTATTCCCAATCACCATCCCAGCTGTATAATGGCTTTTCCATGGGGCGATTGGGTGCTTGGAGCTGTTTCTCGTAGACCACTGTTGAGCCATCAGGAGACCAAGAAGGATTGCGCATTGCACCCAACACGGCAGTGTAGTTTGCGTCGGTAGAGGTATAGTTGAGCCCTTCACTTGTTCCACCTTTAGCGTCGAAGCCAACAACATCCGCTGTAACCCATTGTCCAGCAATCTTGCATCCAGAGCCCGAGGTGTGGTAGATATAATCAGTCCCAGTGGCGACGTCAACAGATGCAATCTGCGAGGTAGTGCTACCTGACGACTGGGTGTGAGCATTATATGTGTCTTCTCTTGTTATTTCGTAGAAGAGGATGCGCGAGCCATCTGGAGACCACTTGGGTGATCCAAGAGAGTAGTTTTCTTTAGTAACGAGCTGCTTGAAGTCGGATCCGTCAGGTCTTATAAGATAGATTGAAAGTGTTTGGGTATGCTCCCACCCAGTCCCATTGCTATGTCCCGTCCAGCCTGTATTGCGGTCAGAGGAAAAGGCGATCCATTCTCCGTCGGGAGACCAGCTAGGGCGGAAATGGCCACTTGGAGAGGCAGTATCGGAAGCAGTAGAGGCAGTATTCGTCAAGTTGAAAGACTCTCCAGTCTCGATATTCTTCAGCCATATATTTGTTGTATAGTTGCCCTGTGTGGACACATAGGCTAGCAGGCTCCCATCTGGGGAAAGCACACCGGCATCCTCAAAGGAAGGCGTCGCAACCAGTTCCTCTAGCCCAGAGCCGTCCGTGCGAACGCGATATATATCCGACTGCCCATCTCCAGCGCGTTCACTAGTGAAGGTGATCCATTCGCCGTCTGGAGAAAAAGACGCATGGTATTCAAACGCAGCGTCACCATCGGATAGCAGCTGCCGTTCATTGCTGCCGTTCGCGTCAGCTAGATATAAGACCGAACTTGAAGGGGCGATCCTGTTCATGAACATGACGCCCAACTTGCCCTCGGCAGCCGGAGCGCGGGGAGAGGGGGCCCCCAATGATACGTCAGAGATGCCTCTCTCCGCATAAGGGCAACCTCTTTTCTGACTTGCCGTAGAGGCATAGGGACAAGCAGCTAGGGCTTGTCCCACGGCAAGACCAAGAAGTGGCACTGTTGAGAGAAGCATTTTCTTTCTCCGAGTGATGCGGCAAGAGCGAGAGACGAGGCCTACTTACTTGCAGTAATTGTCCAAAGGGCTTCCTATATATTCTTTATGCGCTTAAACTACCAACCCCCCACCAGACGCGTGGATGGTTGGACGGTGCGTTCCACATGGTGAAATACTCATATTAGCGTCCGAGAAGTTCCAGGTTAGGAAAATATTCGGCGATCGAAGGGAGGCGTTATAGCAAAAGATGGCACGATAGTATGCAGAGCAATTTAATCAAGACAGGGCTAAGCCTTATTTTAGCAAGTATTAGGAAGTTGTATTGCGCAAAACCTAGCTGTTGCATTAACTGCACTTTAAAACCTAGAACGCGATTTGTGGTCCGTTGTATTGGCAGGGCATATCGCCGAAAATTAGCCCATTTTAGGGTCCAAGGGTCATTGGGAAAGCGCTATTATTTAGACTTCAAGGTTAGTATAGCGCCCCACCGCACAGGGACAGGGACCCCCACGTTGTGGAGAGCTAGGGGATTTGGAGAACACCGTAGTGCTGTAATTGCGTGGGGATGACGATATGCTGGGGAGGTTGTCTTGGCAGTGGGTTTCTCATGCTCCGACTATTTACCAGTAGTGTTGGAAAGTCTGACGGCCGTCATGGGACTCTAGCATAACTCAATGGTGTTATATAAATAGGTGGAAGCAAAAGCTGCCGGAGAGAATATTACGATCGGATCTGTGCCAACTAGGGTGAGGAGCGACTATAGTTCAGGTACTATATTACCAAACACGGTCTCGAACCCACTCGTTAATCCCCTTTCCATCCTCACCAACAGCCTCTCTAGCCTCCAAAAACGGCTGGAAAATTTCCTTCACAATAACCTCCGGGTCCGATTTAGTTATCCACCCTCCCCCTTCTTTTGGGATTATAGGCTGAACCACCAACGGCTGTCCTACCAAAATATTATGCTCTTTCGGTAGAACCTGGGAGAACTGATCCGTCAAATTCTGTGAAGCGGATTTTGTCGCCGAGAGCGATGAGTAAGTCGGCATTGGATTCTTATCCAATACCCCACCTGTCACGAGGAGTAATGGGTACTCTCCTTCCGTGATATGGCCTTTGTTGGCGTGCTTGGGGAACCATTGACCAGCAACTGCAAGACCAACCGCGACGGTGTTGAAGTCAGCTGCCAGGACTTCAGGGGTAACACTCATGAGGTCAGTTGGCCCAACGACGGCGGCGTTGTAGCACAAGACATCGACTTTGTCATTTAGTTGAGACGCCGCCCAATCAAGGGCTGATAGAAGGCTCGACGGATCTGCTGCGTCGGCTGCAAGAGTGAGGACTGGAGGAGCGGAAGGGTAGAGTTCTCCGGTTTCTGTGGCAAGAGCCTGGAGCTTCTGCTCGGTGCGGCAGATGAGAACAATGTGCCAGTTTTGGCTTGCAAGGTAGTGGGTGAGAGAACGAGACATGAAAGGGCCGGCGCCCACGATGATTATATGACGGTTGGGTTTGAGAGGCATGGCTGTGGATTAAAAGCTGGAAAGTGTAGATAGATAGGCTTAGAGTATATTGTATCCAACGCTGGGGAGTCTATGGTATATATATATATGTGTGTGCTGGCATGTGCGACTGTGGAAATGCAGTAACCCGCAGCCTGTAGTGTACTGGCCAGAGGAATGCTAGGCTGACACCTTGGTGATATGGAATATGGCTCCACTAAGTTATCTCACGTTAGATGCGAACGAAGCGAACAAATCAGACAATTTATAAGGGGCCAAGGACGAAGGATTCTTATATTAACCGTTCCTCCCGCCTTCTTCGAGCGAAAGCGTTACGTTATGGCAAAATAAATCACTCGTCTTCGAGCTGAAGATAATTTATAATCGCATTGTTAAAACAACAAATCAAAAGTCCATAAATTCAACTCGCCAAATTATGGTTGATATATGCATTATCTTGAAATATAGGGTTAGTTCAAATACGCCCATCTCGCGTTAAACCAGCTGATCTGCTCGCTCCTAAAATCATCCTTTTCAACATGCAAATTTAACGTGTCGTCCAACGTCGCATTATACACAAAGTTCTGAGTGCTTTCGGCATATGCTGGCCATTTAGGGATCCAGTTTACGTGATGCGCGTTGGGATCCCCGGTAGCTGCGAAAGCGACGAAGTGTGCTTGCATTGCGTAGCTAACATTTCTCATAGCTGGTACATCGGGGATTGGTGGATATGGTGAGCCGCTGAGAAGACAAGATCATAAGCAGCTGAGCATGATCAAAGAAAGGCGAAGAACGAGGCACAGAGGTGCGGAATGAACTCACCTGACATATGGCAACCGGAATTCAAAGCTCAACTCGGCGCCATGCTCAGCAAAACCAACGCCCAAGCCTGAAGTATAAACAAGCGGTATCCTGGTTGGGTCCACATCCCAACGGAAGGAGTATGCCTTTTTGCCCGTCAAGGGTGTCCAAGATGCAGCAGTAAGTCTCCTTCCTGACATCATAGCAAAATCGTTGATAATCCCATAAACTCTTCTCGTCTGGGTGCCTGACTGGATT
This sequence comes from Pseudogymnoascus sp. VKM F-3808, assembly GCA_000750675.1. Classification (NCBI taxonomy): domain Eukaryota; kingdom Fungi; phylum Ascomycota; class Leotiomycetes; order Thelebolales; family Thelebolaceae; genus Pseudogymnoascus; species Pseudogymnoascus sp. VKM F-3808. The sequence goes on from JPJR01000355.1 coordinate 9,576, forward strand.
CCCAATGCCGCCGTCAATGCAGGCCAGTCCAATGTCATTGGCTGGGAATACGGCGGGTATTGCCCGTTTTCAGGGTACAAGGCCAATATTTCGTTAGCAATGTCAGTATCAACGCCCAGGCCAGCAGTGAGAAAATTCTCGACTTCGGCTGTAGTGTTGAAGGGTGTTTGGGCTCCCAGTGCCTCCGACATGCCTTCGTCTGTGTTGCAGCCGGTGATGATATCCACTGGAGCAATGAGAGGAGGGCTTTGGGCGTATGCAAATGAAGGGGAGTTCCGGATTATGTCACCGTCAAGCATTGGCTGAAAGCTAGCAAGACCCGCCGGAAGATTGGAGATGGTTTTGTTCAAAGTTTCGAATGGTACTGCAGAAAATATCAGAACCATATTCCTAAGAGCCCAAGAGGCACTTACATTCTCGTAAACACTGAAGTGAGTCAATGGCATGATCACATCCGGTATCATTCGTAAGAGCATTGTATGATGATTGAGCATTAACTGGATTTCCAGAACCAACTCCAAACGACGACCCGCTCACCATGATCGCCTTTTGAAAAAGGTTGGAGTTTTGCCCTCCATATGCAATTGTAAGCCAACCGATGGAGAAGGCTCCTGCACTCTCGCCCCAAATGGTAACCTGCTTCGGGTCTCCGCCAAATCCCTCAATGTTCTCATTGATCCACTCCAAGGCCTTCCACTGATCTCGAATGCCTAGGTTTGTAGCTCCCTGAGATTGCACTTCTTTACTGAAAAGGAATCCGAAGGCGCTAAGACGGTAATTAATAGAGACGATGATGACTGGTTTGCCTATCTGAACAGATGTCTCGACCATATAGCTAGTGTTGAATTCTCGATCATTGATGCTTCCCTGTCGGAATCCACCACCATAGATCCACACCATCACTGGCAGCTTCGCCTTTGCCTTAGTTCCCGAAGGTCGAACAACATTAAGATTCAGGCAGTCCTCCCCAACCTCAAATCCGAGGAGGTTGTTGGTGCCATATCCGCTACAAGTCAGGCCGGACTCAATTGCATCATGGGTACCGCTCCAGGAGGAATTGAGTGACTGTGCAAGTTCAAACCGCGGCGCGTGTGCAAATGGGACGCCGCGAAATATGTCTTGAGATAACTGGGGAACCGCGAGACCGACGTAGGTTCCGTTCTTAGTCGTCGCGGTTGGAGCTTTCGTAGTATGGCCGCTGGGTTCTAGAGCCCCATGGACAGCCAGAAAGAAGGAAGCCACCAGGAATAACGAGGGATGCATGACGGCTAGCAAACAGGCGAAAGAAGACAATGTCTTCGTGAGTTTGAATTATGGCGGCCATTGGAACATCTTATACTACTCTTGGCGGGTAGGAATGCGGAGGTGGAGCTTCTTCCCCATCCACGGCACCGTCTCCACAGTTCGTAACCTGCCAATTTGCTATAGTGCGCGTCATGGCAGATGATAGTATGAAGGGATATTCAACAATAAGCCCTACTGGCGCATAAAAAAGTCCGTAGTACAGCCGAGTGATCCTTCGACCCAGACGCGGTGGGAACCGAATTGCCGGACCGAATAGGAAAGCTCTATGGAGTGCAGCATGCAAAGATACTTTGTTTACTCTAGGAATATCGTTCAGTTACTTCCATGGCTGCACTCTGTAGATTTAGGGGCATGAAAGATAGGCTGCTGAAATAAATACTGCTTTAATCCAGATATACTGTCTCCTTGTTTGATACACGGTCAATTACAACAAACGATAATCATAAGCTCGGAGCTTCGGGTTATAGTAGAGCCGGCTGGTGCCCTTTTGGCACCAGCTCGCTTCCATCCGCAGCCTTGCAGGTACAAACCCCGTCGAAAAACACTCCACGCAGCCTCGTCTCGCCTTCCGAGTCCTAACATCAACACCAAACCCACATTAACAACCAAAACCGCCTCCCCAAATCCACTCCAAATCCTCCAAAATGGCTGACCGTCCTCCACCTTCTGCAACGGCTATTATAGTCGGCACAGCCATCCTCTCCCTCCTCACGGGCTATATGATCGGCACCGCCACCTCGCTCAACCTGCTCCCATCGCCCTTCTCCTCCGCCCCCGCGAAGACGCGCTCCCGCTCCGACACCACCGGCTACGATGACGAAGAGGAGAGCAGCGAGGAGGAGATCGAGGCCGGAGAAGTGCTCGACCACGCACCGAACTGGTTGAATGGACCTGAGGCGGATAAGCGCGACGGGCTGACGGTTGCCGCGCCAGTGGCGGCCAAGAAGAGGG
>JPJR01000360.1:0-78414 GCA_000750675.1 Pseudogymnoascus sp. VKM F-3808
ACCTTATCAGATACCGGCATCGAAGGACGTTGAAGCTGCCAATGAAGAAACGGCGGACTTCGTGAAGGCGCCTAGCAGCGGCTTCATGGCGCTCTTCGCTCTTGATAATGCGTCCCCCGAACGAATCCTTCTCAAGTACTATGTCGAGCACCTCGCACCGATGTGCTCGATTCTGCAGGAAGGCAAGAACGATTTCCGCAATGTGATATTACCCATGGCCATCGACGACTCCTCCTTACTTTACGCCTTATTCACCTATGCCTCCATTCACGTACCGTCATCTGGGCCGGTCCCATCAATAAGTCCTCTTATGAGACTGAAGTTCGAAACTCAAGCTGCACATGGCCTCTCTGAAGCCATTCGCCTCAACAGCGTCTCAGAGAGCTCTATGGCCTGTGCTCTGATCTGCAGCACCGCTGAGGTCATCAGCGGTGATACAAAGCGATGGCTTCTCCATCTACAAGGTGCTGGACATCTTCTAAACCAGCTAGGGGGACCTGAGAAACTTCGCCAGACTAGCGATGGCCGCTTCCTCATGCGTAATTTCGCCTATCACGATATTATGGCGGCATTCAGTACAGGCGGACGGCCGATACGTAGGGGGTTATACTGGCTCGATGATAGTTGTTTCACCCAGCCGGACTGCTTAATGGGTATCGCGCACGGTATTATAGGTCACATCAGCGATATCTGCTACTTTATGGCTGACATCAGAGATCGGGGCTGCGTGGATGCCGATTTTTGGGCGGACGTGATCAATGAGGGGGAAACGCTTGCTCAGGCTCTTCGCTCACAAGGCTTGACTGATTGCAAGACTCTCAGCAGTGCTGAGCATGAGTCTCTCGTCTGCCATGCTGAGACTTACCGATTCTCGGCATTGCTGCATCTTTATCGGTGTCTCAGTCGGTACAGTGCGGATGAATCTTCATACGATATGCAGATAAACGAATGCATCCAGAATATCATGGGGCATCTCTACCAAGTACCTTACGATCTCTCGTGTGAGGTTGGTTTGGTGTTTCCCCTCTTCATGGTTGGCGTCGGCTGCGAGGATGATGATACCAGGACTTATATCCGGCGTCGTCTGGATAATATTGAGAGATGGACTAAGTTCCAGCATGTGGTGAGGATTCGGGAGTTGTTGGAAATGTTATGGGATAGTGGCCAGACGGACTGGGTAGGTTTATTGCGCACGTTGGGTTTGCAGATATCATTAGCTTAATGTTACACGAGACAATTGAATCATGTCCACTACATCTTAAGACTCATCAGTCCGGTAGCCAAAACATGAAGCTCCTCATATTGTTAATGCGTCCAGGGCGGTTCATATTTTAAGTCATATGTGCATTCTTAAATCTATATTTGCAATTGATGCGATCTACTTCCCATTGTCATCGTCGAATGATGGCATTCTATTCGGCGTCCGCAATCTTCTCTCCGCTCTTCCATCTCAGCAGCGTAAAGGAATGCTTCTTGAACGTGTACTTTCCCTTTCCGTCCCACGTACCCTCTGCTATCCGCACCTCCTCCTCCTCTGTGTTAACCACATTCACATTCTCTCCCGTCACCGTACGTGTTTCCACTTGGCCCTCCACCGCCCCTCCAATCTTTAAATCAACCTCAACATCCTTGTTCTCATCCATATTCACAACCGCCACGCTGACCCAACCGTCCTTGCCAACAGAGGCGCTAACATCCAACGTATTTATGCCCTCCTCCTGCACTCCCTTCAACCACGCCGGTTCCGTCTCACCCGTGTACACTCCGCCCCTAACATGCGTATGCACCGTCCATCCCCTCATATACCTGCTAAACAACTCCAAAATGCAAAATGTCGTCTGCTTCACAATACCCTTTTCCGTCGTCATAAGCGGCGATATCACATTAACCGACTGTGCGATATTTGCCATTCCCAGGTACTTGGCCTGCCTCACAAGCACATTGAGCCACACGCCCACCGCCAGCGCATCTGAGAGCGTGTACTTCTCCTCCGCTCCAAGGTTCCCAGGTGCGCGCTCCGGCGACCACACGTTCCACTCGTCGAAGCAGATGGTGGTACGCGGCTTGGTGGGCGCGATCTTGTTCTCGATGCGCGCAACGTCGATGAATGCAGCGGTGGCTTCGATGGCGCGCTCGGCAATGAGGGGCGCGCTGACGTTCTTCATGTGGTCGGAGCTGGCGGTGTAGATGTGGATGCTGTGCATGTCAACGTATGGGATGCAGGAGCGGAGAACTTCAAAGTCCCAGCTTGAGTACCCGGTCTCGCCGCATAGGACGAGGACGAGGGATGGGTCGAGAAGCCTAAGAGCTTTGGCGAAGACAATTGCTTTTTTGGAGTAATCCTCTGCATTCAGCTGTCCGACTTGCCAGGGGCCGTACATCTGAGTATTGTTAGCCACATCGCCTATGGCTTTGGGATGTGAGAACTCACCTCATTGCCCAGCGCCCAGTACTTTACGCCCCATGGCTCCTCTCTGCCATTTTTCCGTCTCAAGTTTGCATAGTACGTATTGCCGCTCCCATTACAGTACTCCACCCAGGCCAACGCTTCATCCAGTGTGCCCGTGCCAAAATTCAGTGCAAAGTACGGCTCCACAGTCCACTTCCCCACGCCTCCCTCGCAATTCCCCAACACGGTGAGCCAGTGTAAGAACTCATCCGTACCGAACTCGTTTGTCTCAACGCCCTCCCAGGCAAGTTCAGGGCGCGTGGGGCGCGATTCGCGCGGACCGATACCGTCTTGCCAGTGGTAGGTTGCGACGAAATTGCCACCGGGGTAGCGTAGGACGGGGATGTCGAGGGTGCGGAGGGAGGTCAGGACGTCAGTGCGGTAGCCGTTGGAATCGGCTGAGGCGTGGCCGGGTTGGTAGATGCCACCATAGATGCAGCGGCCCATATGTCTGGAGATGTCAGCTTGGAATCGAGAATCAAGCTCGAATAAAATGGCTCGCGCGGGGTAATAACAGCGAAGCCAAATATTGCTATAACTCGCTGCTCAGGATGCGCAATGAAACTCGTCACTTACTCTAGAAATCCTCCATATATATTCTTATCAATCTTCGCGACCCTCCTCGAAGGGTCAACATCGATGCATGGAGTCTCTCCATCTGGGATTCTGGTGAACGTAGCCATCCTCACTTTGCTGCTTTAATTCTCACGCACAGTGAAGCAAGGTATTACAGAACCAAGCTGTAAAGTTGTAGACGACGACAGTAAATAATCCATCCCAAACAGATGTCATAGTCCCGGGCGCACATACTCCGTACCCCTCGCAGTGATGCACGCCCAGAGGTTTTTTTTCCGCGTCCCACGTATCATATTTCTGTCAGATAAAGCCCCACCGGAGTAGGCATTTCCGCCTCAAAGTATCATACGCGTTCATGATAGGTGATCGCGCGGCGCCTCCGGCCTCGGCACGTGTCTGTAGAGCTTGGAATGCGGCATGGAGGCTCGGTTTCACTTGCACATTATCAAACGAGACCAATCAATCACAGCTGGCGGGTTGCTTCCAAACCAATATTGTGGCGATGTTGGTTCTGAGGGGGAGCTTCCCCGCACCAAATATGCCAAGAGCGTTGTGGTTAATGATTGACGGAAATACTTCGGGAGTGTGCGGTACCACGTAGATCCTAAAAGGAGGGTCCATGGATTTGGCCAGAGTTAGATATTCCTGGTGAGTACAGTATCACTGAGTTTAGGCAAAATTAGAGAACTATTGTTGTGGCTTATTCTGTGCCGTTAAAAAAGCTTAATAGTGGGGAAGCTTTCATTGTAAATTAAATAATTTGAATACAATGGAAAATAACGAGCAGAGGTCAAGATAGTTCTTTAGCTGATATAATATCCAAAGAGTGTAAAATTTTAGACAATGCTTCTAAGATACAAAGCGCAGCAAGAATCAAAGCATTATAAAAACTATACTTTCACATCACGTTTTCGCCATACGCCAGGAATAAGAGCCTCCAGACAGCACCACATCGATCATAGCAGCACACTCCCAAACCCAGGCACACGAACAAGTGCCCATCCAACTCCCCAGCTCCCCACTATGCTCACTGTACCAATCACAGTTGCCTTAACCACTGGCAACGCCTTCCACTCATCGGTCCAAACTTGTGCTGCCACGCAGACGATTGGGTGTATTAAGAAGGCGGCATATGAGTACTTTCCAATGCTTCCCCAAGGCCTATTCAACCACTTTGAAGTTTGAAAGAACCTGAGAATGGTGGTGCCTAGAAGGTAGCCAGTTGTTTCATTCGCTATAGCATAAGTGAGAGCTGGTAGGGAGAACCCTCCGATTATGGCACCAACATTGATGGGTCGAAGGTTGTTGAGTTGAAGTCCAAGGGAAGCTGTGGACAAGACAGCAGAACTTGCCAATACATTTCGGGTTGTCTTGGTGATGGGTGGAGTAGGTGGCGATCCGAGAGAAGCGCCAAGGACATAAGACGATACATATTGTGGTAGGTAGGCTGGTTTCAAATTGAGAGGTGTAAACTTGGCTCCAGTCGGGTTGGCGAAGCGGATCAGACAGCTGGAACCGATATCAAGTATAAAACTTGGGAGGATACCGGACTGGGCCAGGAATGGAGGAATGGACGGACATAGAGCGGCTACAGAATCGAAAATAAGTAGCAAGCTCGAAAACCACATTGTCCCCTTGACGCCATCTAACGCTTTCCAGTACTCTGTTAGAATCTCCCACCCGAGCACCTCCCCTTTGTATAGCTTTAATAGGGCAATTTGAGCAGGGCCTGCAAGCAGGCTATAAACTACCACTGGCACACCTAGCTTTAAGAACTTCTTCTTCAAAAACGATTTGGCACCTTTCCTTTTCAGTGCCTTGTTGGAGAAATATCCGGCGAGGAAGAAGAACGATCCCATAAAATAGCTCTGGTTAACGGCGTTAAACACCGAGAGGGCGATAGATGATCCGGGTGGATACAACTCAGAGCGGTAGAACCAGATTCCAATACCGCCATATGGCGCGGCAGCATGGTGGTATATTACGAGGGCTGTTAGGTAGCTGCGGAAGTTATCGAGGTAGTAGAGCCTGTCAGTTTGGTCTTGGGTGACCAGTTTTGATTGTGTTGGAGCCATATTGAAGGCGAATATAACAGACTGGAGCAAACAAGCCTGTGACTCTTTCGTTGATAAGGGCGAGGAACGGACTGGTTGTATCTAGACGCGCGTTACTCGCGTTCTGTTGATATGCACGGGCAAGCACCATGCTCGAAATCACATGACCCGAGAGATCTGCTAACAGAGCCAGGCGTGGAATGAGGGCTTGAAAATAACGAGTATCTGCGAGTATGAGTGTTTCATCAAGACCGTTGATAGCTATGACATGCCTCGGAACCTGGATCTCCGCATTGACGAGAGTCCACGGGCGGCCGCGTGCACCGACGAATGTCGGTATCTCGGTCGATCTCTTCTTGTACTGGACCCCAACCTCCAACTCCAACCCCACAGTCACGGTCACGGCAATACTTTCTCCGGTGGGTTACAGCACGGCAAGACATTGGCGGTCGGCAGGGGACGACAAGGTTGTAAGTAATAATGCGCCGCCATTGATGGAAGTTATTGGTTCCAGATGGTCAGATCGATGCGGAGTTCCCCAGAGCGGCACGGGTACTGGTAGGAAGCATGGGGAGCAGGCATAGGAACCATGGGATCCCTGGCCAGCATGGGAGGCATGTGGGAAGAATTATCGGAGGCCCAATACCTACCTGGAGGGTCACAGCTCGTGCTCGTGGTCGCTCATAAATGCAGAGCTCTCCTTCAATCCCTTTCTCCGCTACGAGAGCGTAGCTTTATCAGCTTTATCAAAGAATACGGCAACGATGGCGCTTCCTCCCAAGGTCTACCAGGTGAGATAAGCCTTCAATAGCAGGGCGTGAATACTAGATTACAAGACTGACGTCGCAGTTCCTCGTGGGTGTATTTGTCTCCTTAGGCTCCATCACCTTCGGATATGATTTGGGTGTCGTCGCGGAAGTCAGTATGTGCAAAAGCTTCCTCACGGTTAACCTAGAAGCCTGTTCACTGACCTGTAATAGTTGCTTCCGAGACCTATCAAAGCCGCTTTAAACCTACCGATGCTCAAACGTATGCACTGCCCTTATACGCGTACCAAGCCCCTCTAACACACTCCCAGCGGTGCAGTCGTCTCGCTGTTCACAGCAGGCGCGTTCTTCGGCGCCATGTTCGCCGCTCCCTCCGCAGACTATGTTGGTCGTCGCTGGACCATCGTGATCGGCAGTCTCGTTTTCATCCTCGGTGGAATTCTCCAGACTGCTGCCCAGAATCTCTCCTTCCTTTGGTCGGGCCGCTTCTTCGCTGGTGTCGGTGTCGGCTTCCTCACCATGATTATCCCTCTATACCAAGCTGAGATTTCGCATCCTTCGATCCGTGGCCGTATCACCGCCCTTCAGCAGTTCATGCTGGGAATCGGCGCACTGATTGCGAGCTGGGTCAGCTATGGAACATTCATTGGCATCAAAAACGAAGGGCAATGGCGTATCCCGCTTGGTCTTCAACTCCTCCCAGCCGTTTTCCTCGGAGCACTGATATTCTTGTTCCCTGAATCGCCCAGATGGTTGATCGATAACGATCGCGGTGAGGAAGGCCTCCAGACACTGGCAAGGCTTCATGCTAAGGGCGACGTCAACGATGCATGGGTCCGTGCCGAGTTCGATCAAATCCAGGAAAACATCAGCTTCGAACATGAGCACGAGGCCAAGAGTTACGGCGAGCTTTTCCGTAACCGCTCATGCTTCAGGCGTTTGTTGATTGCACTTGCTCTACAAGCAAGTGTCCAGATGACTGGTGTCTCTGCTATCCAGTACTACTCTGTTACAATTTACGGACAGATCGGAATTTCTCCAGACGCCGCGCTCCGCTATCAGGCCATTAACAGCGTCATCGCTTTAATTGCGCAGGCTCTATGTATCTTACTTATTGACCGCTTTGGGCGTCGCTGGACGCTGATCTGGGGTAATCTGGCGAACATGGTGACCTTCATTGTCGCTACTGCTCTTCTTGGTAAGTTCACCGAGCGAGTATTCAGGCCAACACTAACCTAAATAGCAAACTTCCCTCCCGGGGAGACCACAAATGTCGGGGCATCCTGGGGATTCATCATCGTTACGTGGGTTTACAACTTTTCCTTCTCGGCCACCTGCGGTCCCCTCTCCTGGATCATCCCCGCCGAGATCTTCGACACCCGCACGCGAGCCAAGGGTGTCTCGCTCGCCACCATGATGTCCTTTGCATTCAACACGATGATCGGGCAAGTCACCCCCATCGCAATGACAGCTATCAAGTGGCGCTTTTACCTCGTCTTCGTCGTCTGTAACTTCACGAACGCGCTCTTCTTCTGGGCCATCCTGCCAGAGACCAAGAAGATTCCACTCGAGGAGATGAACTACCTTTTCACCAATGCACCGATATTCGTCCCCGGCACCGATAAGTCGCAATACCAGGCCGATTATAATGCTGATTTGGAGGCGAGAGCGAGAGCGTTTAAGGCAAAGGGTGCGGCGGAGGCGGAACGCGACGAGGTTACGGTTGCAGCTGCTACTGAGGAGAAGAGGGCTGCGTAGGCTGTGCGGATATGGTATTATTTACTATGCCGTTATTCACTATGGTGTGGTGCGAGAGCTGATCCACAGAGATAACTTCCATATGAAATTTACAAGATTGCGAAATGTACCAAGCTTAGAGCCCCATATTTAGTGAGTAGAACTACATGTTTAATCGCCTCTCTTAAAGCCCCTTTATTAGCCTGCAGCATTTAGAGGTGCAGTTTTTAGAAAAATTGGTGATGCATCCATACCGGAACCTCAAATAGCGGATAAACCATGCGGCCAAAATCCGCATCCATAACTAGACTAAAAAGCGGCATCCAAGACCTCGCTTACCCGCGGCATAATTACTCTGAACATATAAACGCGGTACTGTGTCCCTCACTATCGCAACTGCAATTAACTCTAGATTAACTCACGCATTAGGCACACTAGAACATACAGTACTAGTGGAACCTGTGCCAAAATGACAACCGCGCAAGATCCTCCCATGGGCTTGCCCATCATCGACCTCGATATTTTCCTCAACGGGTCACACGACGCAGCCGATGTGCAAGCTGAATGTAAGAAGGCCGCACAGGCTCTGGTAACCTACGGTGCGCTTCTGCTGCACGACTCGCGCGTGTCCGAGGAGGACAATGTCACCTTTTTAGACCTTCTGGAGGACTACTTCGCACAGCCTGAGGCTGAACTCAAGAAGGACGAGAGGCCAGAGCTGGGTTACCAGATTGGCGTCACGCTCGAGAACACCGAGAAGCCAAAGTGTGCGGTTGATGAGCCCTGCTTGCGCATTATTGAGAAGCTAGACCCGGCTGAACGCCCGCTTGACATTACAGGGCATTCACCAGATCCCAAATGCCGTTTCTTCTGGCGAATGTCTGCGGGGCCACCACCATATAAGACAAAGTTTCCAGGTCTGAATGCAGATAATATCGTCCCTGAGGCGCCGCACATTCGGGATCAATGGCCTGGGGTCATGGACAAATGGGGTTCGTCTATGAAGAACGCGTAGGTCACGTCCCATCGTGTGTAAAGTCTGTGTCACTAAGTCTCCCACTTAACAGAGTCGAAGGTCTCTCTGAAATGACAGCTGTTGGCCTGGGACTACCAGCATCAACATTTAAGGAGTCTGGCACATACGGGTGAGTCTCAGATACCCTCTCCCTCTCAAGTACATTCTTACTTAGCCATCTAACCATATTGAAGACCGCACCTCCTCGCCCCAACGGCATCCGATCTATCGAAGTATGGTAGCAAAGACACCATCCTTGCCGGCTTCCACACAGATCTTAACTTCCTTACTATCCACGGTCGCTCTCGCTATCCAGGCCTGCACATTTGGGCACGCAACACGGGTAAGCGCATCCCCGTCAAGATCCCACCCGGAAACTACCTGCTCGTGCAAGCCGGCAAGCAGCTAGAGCACATCACGGGCGGGTTGATCAAGGCGGGGTTCCACGAGGTGGTGGTGAATGAACAGACGATAGACGTCATCGAGCGTCGCAAGGTAGAGCTTCCGGAGCGACCGCTCGTGCGCATCTCATCGACGTTCTTTTGGCATTTGAACTCTGACTTTGATCTGGCGCCAATTCTTAGCTTGGCGGAGGAGTCGAAGAAGGCGAGGGCAGAGCAGTTCAACTTGGGGAAGGACGAGGGCGAGGAGGTTGTGTATCCGCCTATGAAGGTTGGAGAACAAGTGCAGAAGTAAGTGATGGCATTGAATGCGTTGATAAGGGAAAATTTACCAACTAAATTGTTCTATAGGGAGTTGCAACATATTGAACTTATGGTATGATTTACTATGCGGATTCGGGGAATATTGTCTTAAAAACAATATATTTGGCGGGTATCGGCCATTCTTCTATGGATCAATAAATACAAATAATCTAGTATCATAATTACTCTTCTCGCAATAACAAATGGAAACCATTCCCAACGCTGCACTATCCCTGCGTTCGCTAAATGACATATTAACCCCTTTCCCATCAGTTCTCATTTCATACCTGTAAGAACCGCAAGCACGGTCTATGCTTATGGGTGCATGGGGATCTCCTCCAAGTCTCCTTCCTCGCCCGAGCTGCCCCATGCTGTCTTCTCTGACGCCTTCGCCTTGGTAGAGCCACCAAACCCATCCATCACAGCGCCAGGATGGAACACCAATAGTAACAGTACCGCAACCACGATCAAAATCCCCTCAAACACCAAAAATGTATTCTCATCCTTCATGAGTTTGCCATCGTAGCCACCTGCCATCTCAGCGACTCTGTATATCGAACGGATAAGGATCAACATGGTCGCCGAACCCAGCGACCACAGGAACACTGTCCACTTCTTCGACTGCGCCAGCGAGGCATTTTGGATGTCATTGCTAACATTGTGCGATGCGTGGGTGCGCCACAGAAACTCAAGGAAGAGGAATCCGAAGAGAGCAATCGTTGCTACCTGGAAAGACAGACCGCCGAGCATGATATTAATCCCCTGTTGCCGTCCTACTGCATCGTCTGCAGTGGACGTGAGAGCTCCACCGGCGCCCTGGAGGGCGAGAGAAATGACGTCGCATGTCAAGAATATAGGTGTGTACCATCCTGGTCGTAGCCTGGACTTTTCTGGGCCGCAGATAACGACGATGCGTCCGAGGCAGATGTAGATGGCGGCACAGAATAGAACCGGAGCGCATGTGAGCACCACAATCTGCAGAAGGTAGTAGTCCTTCTTAAATGGGTTGCCGTGGGCGAGGATACGGCCCACGTAGCCTGCAAGTTCCAGAGCGAGGCCGATCAGGATGGAAATAGTATAGGTCCATGTCTTGTAGCGCCAACCGGAGATTATGTGGCCGACGGTGAGGAGACCGAAGAGGACTAGTGGAACGACTGCCATGGCGAGGTTAGGCTGATATCGAAAGATCGAGCGGGAGAGCGGGCATATGTCGAAGTTGCAGAGAGCAGGGTCCATGGGTTGGTTCGGAAACCTGTCGGATTCTGGGAATTGGGAAGCCATTGTAATGACTTATTTGGTTACCGAGGGCTTTAAATAGGGTATTGTGAGGCTCGTTGCTTGTATGAGCTCGAATATAACAAATGAGTGCAATTGAATGCGGCCTTTGAACCGTGCAAAGAGAACGAGCTGAGTTGAGAGTATGAAAATGAAAGCCTACCTCCATCGTTCCATCCTCCGGGTTCTTATACTTTGATAGCTAGAGCACGCTCCATCACCAAACGGCATTAAGATTTAGTCAGAAGTACTAAATCGCCCCAATTCCATCAACCCACAGCCAATGGGAATAAAATAAACATTGCCTGTCATCACATTGCGGAGAGAAATGGTCAACCGCGGCGCGTATTAAGCCGATTGCGTCGCAAGCGTTAGCACAGCCAGGGCCGTAGCGTCAGTCCATGCCAACGTCAATAACCTTATTTGGGAAAGACACGGTAGGGGGCGGAGCCTCCGTTACCCTAGCCTGTTCAAGCACAGCTTGTTATTGGTATGCAGACGACTCCTATTCTGAAAATTGTTGGGAATTAATGTAGGGCTGAAACTGGCGGTCACCAGTTACGGCCTTAAAAAGGGTGGGTGCGGTTATCTAAGCGCAAGTAGGGACACCCGTAACTTTCCCCTTTCGGACAACTGTAAGAAATTAGTCTTACGGCCGCAACTTTGATTTATGGCTGAGCTAAGAAGAGACCATTAAGCGCAATCGCGTGTCTGCGGCTTATACGCCTCCTGTGAGTCTCTTGGTAACTTACCTAAAGGGCTCCAGTTTACACCAACCAACGAAATTTCCAACTGGATGGTTCAGCCTGGAATGCGCACCACCCCACTACTCGTGATATTATTAGGTATAATCCATGCCGCCTATGAGCACGCCAAATAAGATGTGGAGCCTAGGCGTAACATATGGTCGCTGAGCTAATCATCCGCAAAGAAATCCCTTATACTGGGGAGAGTTGGGAGTTTACTACGCCACAGATACGGCCGTAAATATATCGGCCAGAGCATGCCTCGCAGGATACCACTGTTAAAATTCCGAGGCAAATATAAAACCCTAAAACTCCCAGAGCTTCATTTATTCTACATTTTAATCCGAATCTTTACTGGTACTCCTGTACGAAATGGCGGTTGTGTGTGAAAGTTTGCCCGAACTCGCACATGACAGAAGCGACGGTTTGTTCTGTGATCGCTCGTGCCAGGTTTGCTAGTCACTGATCGAGCTCTTAAAAATTTCAAGTTCGAATAACAAGAATGATAAGAGGCTTCTTTGAGAGGAACTTTAATCGCAACCTGTATACCCTTCATACTGTGCAGTAGATGCGTATAATTAGTTCTTCCGCCGTTTTTGGACCCAAATTCGATGACGCGGCTTCCCCATTAGACCCACTTTCTGCCAGGAGATTGCCTTGGCAAAAGCTTGTTTTACCCATTGATCGTCATACCTCTTGGGGACGACCCCGCCTTTAAAATCGTCGGTTTTGAGAGGATGCCATTTTTCAATTCCGATTTATATACCCTAAAAGCCATGACGCTCGCAGAAAATTTACAAGCCATCATCTCGTTCTTCATCCAACTATTTGTTATATTCCCTTATAACGCGCTCACTACACCACGACACGGTCTATTGCGACCACCTAAGAGAGTCGGTGCCAAACCTGCTCGCGTGAACGACACTAATCATAGTAAACCGACTATGGTTTCCGATGCCTTGCATAAGCTGTGCACGAGCAAAGAAAGTGTAACTGCATTGCTTGCAGAAGACCCAACTCTTGCACCTGGGGATGCGTGGAAGAAACTCTATGGCGGCTATGCGCCAACGTCAACGACTGCAGTAGGGTCGCGCAGAGAGCGCAGAGACAGCGAGGAGGTGCACAGCTTTAGCGCTGAAGACCTACAGCGCGTTGCAGAATGTGGAAACTGGGGACCGTCGCAACCAAGCGAGCTATTCTTAAAGGTATGCACGTTCCATTCTTCTAGAAGACAAATCTAATCAAGGGAAAGATCTACCATGATGCACTGGGTCCTGTCGAACAGGATCCTGCAGCAGCTATGGTCAGTCCATCGTTGATGGGCAGCTGTGGCGTTGTACCGCTGACGGTAATATCTGTGTATGTCACTACTCAAATTCCGTGAACTGTCATTAATTGATTTGCAGTGTGCCTGATATTATGCGCCATATGAGCAACATGATTGTTCGCGCAGAGAAGGAGGTCTATCTGGCCACCAACTACTGGCAGAACTCTGTTGCATCCACATATATCACCAATGCTATGAAAGAGCTGTCAGCAAGAGCTGGCAAGCGAGGAGAAAGGATTGTCATGAAAATTATCTACGATAGAGGGAGTCCAAAGCAGCTGTTTGAACCCCATTACATTGTTTCCGAAAAAGAATATCTAGGTGAGTCTAAGTCATTGTTTGAGCCAACTAAGCTGATAACATATAGGCGATGCTGTGAACATCCCAAAGCCCGAGGAGATTCCAAATATTGACCTTCAGGTGATGAATTACCACAAGCCTATGTTGGGAACTTATCATTGCAAGTATATGGTGGTGGACCGCAAGTATGCTGTTTTACAGAGCAACAACATTCAGGATAATGATAATATGGAGATGATGACCCAATTGGAAGGGCCGATCGTCGATTCGCTATACGACATGGCTCTCATCTCCTGGCACAAAGCATTGGAACCTCCGCTACCAAGCCTCAATTCTCCAGCTTCTCAAAGTGGAGTTGGCTCTTTTGGAGACACAAGCCATCATGAAATGTTTCGTCAGGGGCAGGTTCAAGTAAATGCTGCACCGGTCAGCGATTCTAACCAACTAGAAACTGCCGACATAAGGGGAGTCCCGTCCCAGAACCTGATCCCAGGAGAGGACGCTGGGTTACGCGAGGGTGAACAGTTGGGCGAACTTTCCAACGATTCTACCTACAAGCCTTCACCAGCACGAAATGTCATGGAGCGTGCAATTAATGCTCCGCATTTGCCTCCACTTGACAACGTTGATGCCCAGAACCCCTCTTTGGGATTAAACAACGGACAACAAATGCTCGGCAAAGATCCAGTAACGAACGCTTTCTTGCGTGCTGGATCATCATCTCTCCCGAGCTCCTTTATCAGCGACCCTCTACAAAGCAAACTTCTTCCAGAACATTTGACAACGGATCCTCATTATGATATCGACATAGCGGGCGAAGTAGCTCGCGTACAACAATCAGTATCCCCAAATGATAAATTGACCCGCTTGGAGGCTACAGCGGCCCATTTGAACCACACCAAAAACGTGGACTTCCCTTCTTCAATTGCGGACATTCCCGCTGGTGACGAGTTTACCCCTTACATACCTCATGAAGTGCACGAGCCATTCCCGATTGCAATGGTGAACAGACCGCCATATGGAACCCCCAATAACAACGACGTGTATACGCCACAAAACGAAGCTTGGCTAGCCGGATTACGATACGCGAAGAAGAACGTATTCATACAAAGCCCGACTCTTAACGCAGAGCCAATACTCAAGGAGATATTGAACGCATGTGAGCGAGGCGTTGATGTCTTTGCATTTATTTGCATTGGTTATAATGACGCCGTAAGTCCTTCCAAACGGGACGAGTTCTCAAGAATGACCATGTGCTGACTACTACAGGGGGAACTTTTGCCAATGCAAGGGGGGACCAATGAGATGATCTCTCATGCATTACATCAGTCGCTATCACCAGAGGGGCTGAAGCATCTGCATTATCACTTCTACGTTGGCGCTGATCAGACGGGTCCGATTCTTGCCAAGGCCAAGAAGCGGTCGTGCCACGTCAAACTGATGATTATCGACGAGGAAATCGGGATTCAAGGCAATGGCAACCAGGACTCGCAGAGTTGGTACCATAGCCAAGAGATTAACGTTATGCTTCAGAGCAAAGAAGTTTGCGGTAATTGGATAGATGGTCTGAGGAGATGTCAGAGGACTGGAATATATGGAAAGGTCGATGACGACGGTGTGTGGAGGGATGCGGACGGGAAGGAGGTCGAAGGCGCGATCGGCACCGATCCAGGCAAGTTCAGTTGGTTCAAGGGTATGGCTGGTGCGGTTCGGAGAGTGAGGGGTGCTGGGGATTTTTGAATAAAGAAATAAGAGACAGATGACATAGTGAAATAGTGAAATACGACACCTCTATTGTTGGTTGTGCCGTATCGGGAAGGATTGCCGATGCATCTTGGCATAGAATCCGTATATTTTCTTCTTTTGCACATGTATTATCTGATCCAAGCAGGGAAGGGAAGGAACATGCATATTGACCAGGCCGGGAATAAATTCATATAGATTGCGGACGGAGATTGTGAACTAAAGCAGAACAAAGTGTGTTGGTCGATTGGCATCCACGCGACTCATTGGTGACGAGGGTGCGCAACGGGTCATTAACTCGGTCAGTCGGAGCGACACCGAGAAAAAGCCGGCGCACCTCAGCGGGGGGATTGGGAGGGCCCTTGTATTTTTCATCATCCCCATGTTACATAGCAGCATATCTTACCTGCATCTGCTTCAATCCGCCCCAACTAGTGCGTGCTTGAGGCCGAGTGTTGGAGGATGAATAGCGATTTACTCCGCACTGGCGGCCGTTGCGGATGCAGGGACTTATATCCGCATAAGTGAAGTACGTGTCTCAGCGCAAGTTCCACCATCTCCCACCATCTGATTACTGTCGACTGTCGACTAGGGAATTGAACGAAGCCGAATATCTACGGCCCACCGCGATATAATCCTTTAATTCGCCAATACCTCGTTATCAGCTGCGGTGCCGTGCTCTCCTTACGGATAGTAACGATGGCCGAAGAAGGATCGTCGACATCCGCTCCCGCAGCGTCCCCACCTGCCAAATCCCCACCTGCCGCATCTCCACCCGCTGCCGCCGCCGTTCCACAAGATTTCGAGATCGAACATGTCCCCATCGTTAGTGCCCTCACATTCCAGATCTACTGAACCCAGACTAATCCGTCAAGGAATCCGATGAGAACGACATTGATTCTGGGTTTGGCAGCGATACGTAAGCCTTGCGCTCCCGCGAAATATTGGTTACACAGACTGATTTCCCCAGCGCCAGCTCCACAACCTCCATACGTGACAGCATCCGGGATTATCGAGTCTTGAATGGCAGAACATATCATAACTTCAGTGACACGACATACTGGGGCCCCAATGATGACGACGCCAACGAGGCAATGGACATTGGTCACCAACTGTTCACTCTCCTCTTCGACGGCCGGCTCTTTCTAGCGCCCATTGGCGACAACCCACAGAAAGTAATCGATATTGGAACAGGCACGGGCATCTGGGCCATCGATTTTGCAGACCAGTTTCCTTCCGCAGAGGTGATTGGCACCGACCTCTCGCCCACGCAACCATCTTTCGTGCCGCCGAACCTGCGGTTCGAGCTCGATGACGCGCAGCTCGACTGGACGTTCAACCAGGGCACATTCGACTACGTGCACATACGATGCCTCTTCGGCTCCATTTCCGACTGGGTTAAGCTGTACAAGGATGCCTTCCGTACCTTGAAGCCGGGTGGTTGGATTGAGCAGGTCGAGATCAATATCCAAATTGTTTCGGATGATGGCACCGTTGGCGAGGACCATATTCTGACTGGTTGGGCGAAACCGTTCTTACAGGCTGGCGATCTAATTGGACAGTCTATTCGGACTCTAGACCAAGCCAAGGAGAACATGGAGAAAGCGGGTTTTACAAATGTGGTACAGCGGAACTATAAAGTCCCCGTTGGCGCATGGAGTAGTGACCCAAAATTGAAGGAGGTAGGAAGATGGAACCTCCTCTTCTGTCTATCGGGGATGGAGAGCTGGGCGTTGTACATGTTGACGATGGTATTGAAATGGAAAGTAGAAGATGTCCATGAGTACCTGGCGAAGGTAAAGACGGCATTTCTTGACAGGAAGAATCATGGATACTATGTAGTGTAAGTTGTCCGCCACGATTATGAGAGCACAGCTAACGAGAAAAATCAGTGGCGCCGTCTACGGCCAGAAGCCGCTATGAGCGTCCCTTTCAATTAGAAGAAGTCGACTGATACACTGCAAATATTGAAGATGGTATTCTAGAGGATGGGAGATTTTATTGCTGTCAAGGGCTGCTATTTGAAGGCTGCCATAGAGTAGTAATGCACATACATGAGGCTACTATGTTATCCTATTGACCTAAGTAGAACGTATTGAGACACCATGGCCGCTTTTCCTCCGCGCTCCTTGCTGGAGCAATGTATTGTTAACTTCAAAGCTGAATCTTTTCGCTCGAAGTAGTTATTTGTCTTTGTAGCGATTGGATCTAGTCGCACCTAGGTTGGATCCTACAGGCGCCTCATTGAATGCCTAGCCTCTGTCGAGCCACAAGTTATTATAAAGGCACTATGCGCATGAGCATCCAGGCCCTTATGCTTCTGTTGGCCGTTATAACTTTGCCAGATTCAAGGCATGCCATAGTAGAGCCACCTACGGCAATTTCTTGCCAGATAGCACTTCAGACTAGTACCTTTCAGGCCTCGAGTTCATTGAAGTAGGCGCTTATCCTCAAAGCTAGCTCCCAACTGACATACATGAGACTCAGGTCGCCTTCATCTTTGCCATTCCGTTTAGCCTCCAGGCCCCGAATCTTTTCACCCACAGCTTTCAACGTCTCGTCAATCTTCGACTCCTTTGCGTTGGTTAACGTCACTCCAGAAATTAGCAAATCCTCCAGCGCTGATAGTTCCTGGAATACGACGCTCCAACGCCGCTCGTCGTTAACGGCAATATCGCCTTGCAACACGATCGCATCGAGCTGCGCGGCAGACTTCGCAAGGCGCTTCGCGAGCCAGTCTGAAGGCGACGCAGAATATTTAATGGTCGCCGGCGGTGCGGATTTCAGGAGGAATATTGAGCGAGTCGTGGGAATGGCGTCACCCTCGCTACGTCTGGCATCGACCTGGACTAAATAGCTCATTCCACTCCCGAGCTTGTCGGTGAGGCCCCAAATGCGTTCCGCTTGGGCAATGTCAACTTTCTGGCGGTTGATTCCTGTCTCGTCGAGACGCTCAAACGCCTTCAAGAGGGCAATCATTACTTTGTCCATTTTGGTTTCTCGAATCCTGGCAGCCTGGATCTTGTGTTCCTTCAGGTAAGCTTCGAGGCTCTGTAGCTGCTTCTCTGCTTCTGCCCACCTGTCGATAGGTGTATCATTTAATGCCTTACCGCCTTGAGATCGCAACAACAAGCTCGATAACTCCCGGGAATATTCGCGAAGCTCAAATTCTTGGGCTGCCTCAATGGGGTGCTGTACCTCCCACTCTGTCCGCTTCCCCGTGTTTACCAATAGCACCTGACATGATCCACTGATCTTGGAGGCCAACTGGGACGACCGTTCAGCTGCTGTAACCTTTTCTACTACTTGCAATGCGACTAGCTTTTGCTTCTCTTCGGGAGAATGCAGCGCAGACATGGCCTGTTGGAGGTCGTTTGCCCACGCCCGAATCTGTTCGGAGACGGTGGAAAAGTACTCCGCGGCAGCCTTGATGTCTGAAGGGGAGTCATGGACGGACGAAATATTCTTCGCCGTGCTTTGAAGTAAAGACTCGACAGAGGCCCATGACGATGCGGAGATGGTCTCCAGTCCTGGGGCGAGGATACGTTGGATGCCAGCGCAGACGGGTTTTAGGGAAATGCTCAAGCCAACCATGTGACCATCGTTGAGATTCATGAGCTCAACCTCCTTAGACAGATCATCCGTATCTTGAGACATTGTAGTAATATTTGCCCGTGCACTGCGTCTGTAAATGCCCCTGCTACCTTTGGCTTATGGCGTCAGAACAAAAATCTCTGGATGAGGATAATACTCGTCGGGCCGTACCGAGATCCACTATTGAAACCCGATAGAAGTGACAAACAGACAAAAAGTCAAAGTCTATAGATGGGATCCGAATGCTAGCCGTTGAAGTGATTGCGCTTGAAAGCTACCTGAGTTTAGAAATAAAGTAAATATATTTTATTTGCCGTTAAATTTAAAAAACTAAGATAATTTATAGCATCGAAAATAATACTCTGTTTCTGCCCACCTATTTATTTCTGCACAACTGCTGCCGAAATATATATTTAATTTATTTATTACTGCACTAGGCCCAATAAATTTCTTTGATTCTAATATATATGCCAAACCTGCTTTAGATTTAATTCATACTGCAAACAATCATTACGGCCTGATATTACAGAAGAATATTTATATATCACGTGATACATATGCTCTAAGGCGGTGAGAGCTCCATTGTAACCTTATGTTCTAGCCTACCGGCAGAATCCCATCACCGACGGCCTCACTTGTGGGGAACGACGACATGCTTCACCAGATGTAACTAGGCAATGAATTAACACCTACCACCCATTAATGCTTCCATATACCAATGAGTGCGCAAGCCTCATTGCGCCGGGGTGCTGCGGCTCGCCCCTCATCAATGCCGCCCCACCGCCCGAGTAACGACAAAGACCCCCTCCCAAACGCAACCGCCAATACGCCCAAGACAACTGCTCATAGCCATCATGAGCCACCTGTCGAGAGGCAATGCGTATTATGGGTTCATGACGAACAATTTTCGAAAGAGGAGGTTATCTTCAATCACACTCTCTTGCCTTCTGGGCGCTACAAGCTGGGTCAGTTGATGGCGATTGTCGCGCTCAAGAACGATGGCTTGGATAAGAAACCCGGAAGCTTGGCCGCGAGCCAGCAATTGGATGCCAGCATGGCAGATATGAGGTCGAGCAAAGGAAGCCTGGATACACATGACGATACCGAGAAGCAGTATCTCTTTACGCTGAACGAGATGAACAAGGAGATGGCATCAAAGCACCCCAATCTGGAAATATCAGTGGCCAAACATGTCGCCGACGTCTTTGGCTTCAAACATAGATCTAATGTTTTGGTTACGACAACAACCGCCGCGATCACCACAGCTTCACATGTCGAAATGTCCTTCAAAGACGAATATCTGTCGAGATCCGATATGTGGCGACTCACTCTTGCGAAATTGAGTAACAAGACGGTGTATAAAGGACAAAAACTTGTATTTATGGGCACAATTAAAGCACAGATAACATCGGTTTATGTTTCGGGGAGAAAAGTTCAATCGGCATTCTTTTCGACGAATACGAAACCCATCTTCAGGAGCGAATCCGCTCGATTTGTACTATTTATTCAGATGTCAAAAGAAATGTGGGATTTTGATTCCGAGGGATCCGGAGAAATTGTGTTTACTAAAGTTGTCAACGGATTTTTACCAGCTCTATTCAAGAGATGGGTGGCACTCAAGGCAAAACATCTTGTTAGCATCGTGCTGTTTACCCGTGTGGAGTATGATACAGGCCTCACCAGTGATATGGAGGGGAGCGGCGATTCATACTACACCGGGTATCATACTAGTGGATCAAGAAAGCCATACAAGGACTTTTATCGAGTCGTTGTTAGTGAGATGGCAAGTTGCGAATGGACGACAATTCTATATCAGCTAAAGGTCGAATTCCATTTCTTTCGCCACGACATCTCAATGTTTCGGCTTAACAAATATGGTTCGAAGAAACCTGAGGGAGATTTGTCTATGGGCTCCGTTCCAGGTACACGAGTGGAAGCAGAACCCACATTTGCCGTCCATGGAAACCTGCTGGAAGCAATAAACCTTGCAGCTTCTCAATTCTCTTCGGATTATATTGATCGTGACCTCATCCGAACTGGAATATCTATAGTCATCATAACGCCCTGCGCGGGATTGTTTGAAGTGGATCATGAGAAATTGAAATCAACGACAGACTCCCTGATTGGCAGCGGCATCGCAATTGATCTCGTTTGTCTCCCAAAGATTCCTCTGCACTCAGTGCCTCTACTGCGGTATCGCAACCCTCTGTTTGACGCGCACCAAGAATCACTCCGAGTGAAGGACATCGGTAGTGAGAGCAGTACCCCGCGGCAAAGCGCTACCACCTTCGGTAGCTTCAACACACTTCAAGAATCGTTGTCTCCTTCAAAGGCGTCGGAACTCCAGCAACGACTCAGCACTCTTTCGCCTAAAAATGCCCCCGAAGAATGGAATTACGCCATTCCACACTGGCTAGACGTCTCATTTTGGACAGGCGCAAGCCAAGAACTGTTGGCAAAGCAGGGGGGTAAGATATCAAAGGCATATCGTCGCAAAGGCATTGTTAAATCGAGAAAGAATTTTGCAATCAGATGCAAGATGTATGAAATAGAAATGCTTGGCCATGTGGAAAATACTGAGATATCTGTTCCACCCCTACCGGACCGCATCCGCCAGCTGGGAAGAAGCGAAGGCGATGAACCTAGCATTATGAAAACACCAAGAAAGCCATTTTCGGGAATTGGAGATCCGTTGTATGGCCAACAAGGCCAGTTGTAGACAAGAAGTCTACACCAGCAGAGAGGGACTTCTTCGAGTTACTTGAGGCTTATGATGAGAAAGCTGCAGTAGTGTCGAAGCCAGGCCGCACCAAGATAGTATCACCCAAGCTGGACGTGAAAAAATACCCTAAGCTTTCAAATGAGACTCATGAAAAGAAGAGGAGCATCGACGGCAAGATATCTGCACCATTGCCACAACGAGATATAATGAAGGTGCCAAATCAAAACCTGGCAGTTCCAGAGGCAAACAACAATGGAACACCAGGCACATCGTCGCGCAAAACCAGTGTATCAAGCACAACTTCTCAGGCAACTTCGCATTCTGGCCTCCTTGCACGCCCGTTTAAAGTCTCTCGGCAGATCAGTTTTGGATTCCGAGGCTTTGGGATAGCTGCACCCAAAGCGGCTGTTGCTGAAGTACACACTGAGCATGCCAACGCAGCGAGGCTCCCAAGCCAGTCTCAAACAACAACACCGCAAAAAGATAGCTCCTCCGCGATGGCTAGCCACTTGGCATCATCGTCCCGGCTGGATAGGACGAACAATCGGCCGGCTTCGTCCCGTGGAAGTATAAGATCAAAAGACTCGGACCGCAATGACAATGAAGACACGGACAAGTTCATTAGTCGTCCGATTGCCATAAAGAGCCCCTTTTCCGGCTTTGAGGCGAACCCCCAAACACAGGCCAGGTCAATTTTGGGATCGCTGTATGAAGGAGACGTCAGGGATGATGACGACCTGCCAACGCTACAGAAACTACTATCTAACGACACTATACGAACTTCAAAATCCAAGTTATTGGCGGGACCAGCAACTGATTTTACGTCTCTTCCGCAGACTGTAGCGCTTTCTCCATGGCTGAATGTTCTCAATCCATCAAACCCAACGGCTGCTGATAATGATGCAAGCCAATATAAAAGATGGCAACATATATTCCCTGGTCCTGTGGTCACGAAGGCGATGAAGTGGAAGTCCCTGTGTTCTCCGGCATCAGTGCCGCTTACGACCGAATATTTCCCAACCAAAGTACAACTTGATACAGAATATCAGCAGAAGCCATATAATGTGTCACAAAATATCGACGAAGATATGCTCGAGGCGCCCAAGACTAGGGGAGAATTTTTGAGGGAGCTCGTAGCATTGCGACTTTCGCATGGGTTCCAAATTGTCGTTGGTACTGCTGTTGCCGAGGCCTTTGGACAGAAGGCACTGAAGATTGCAAATGCGTTTGAAGACGACCATATTGCTGAAGATGGGACCAGCATATTTTTGTCAATGGGCAATATCATCCATCAACTTTCGTGCGTCAATGGAACCGAAGTGGAAGTTAACATGTTTACAAGGAAATCTGCCACCTTTTTACAGAATGAGAGTGCTGAGACTCAAGACTACAAGCCTGCGATACGGACATACTTCGATTCCGATTATGCCTGCCGTAATGTTGCTCTCCAGAAACCGCTGCCTGAATATAACTGGAATTATGTGGATTCGTTTATTGCGGGTCATAACGAGGATATAACCGATAATCTACGATACTGGAGAGCAAGGTTTGTCCTTATTCCTGTGGAAAGGCCGGCCTTTCTCCATCGGCCCAAAGGCGAAGATACAGAAGAAGAGATTCGCCTGGAAGGGATCAAAGCCTTGACACAAATGTGGCAAAGACACCGTTACACTCCACCATCTGAGCGCAGATTTCAGAATCTGTCGAGCCGACGGGTGAAAGATCCAAACCCGCTCGATATTTGGTACCAAACGCAGGACCCTTCGATTGTTATTGCTGCTGAGCTTGAGACTCTACCAATATTAGAGACTGGAGAGGCACAAATTAAGCGTGGTCAACTTCTGTCGGAGAAAGAGCGT
This sequence comes from Pseudogymnoascus sp. VKM F-3808, assembly GCA_000750675.1. Lineage (NCBI taxonomy): Eukaryota > Fungi > Ascomycota > Leotiomycetes > Thelebolales > Thelebolaceae > Pseudogymnoascus > Pseudogymnoascus sp. VKM F-3808. Next base: position 22,869 of record JPJR01000360.1, read on the forward strand.
TTCAAGAAGTCGAATTTGAATATCGCAATGTTGGCAGAAGCTATTCAAGCTCCTGTTGAGAAGGGCGGAGTCAGAATGCAGAACCGAAGGTGGCATTTCAGACTGCATTATAATTGCTTTATTGGATCTGATATGACAACGTGGCTTATGGAGAACGTTGAAGATATCGAAACTCGCGAAGAAGCGATTGAATTCGGCAACATGTTGATGGTTAATGATGAAGAAAGACGCTCGAACGCGGACCCTAAAGAGAAGGAGAAAGACTTTGGAATCTTTGTCCATGTTGAAAAGCGCCACCCCTTCCGCGACGGCCAATATTTTTACCAAGTTGTCGGTGAACACGCGAAGCCGCGGCCGGAGACACGCACAGGGTGGCCATTTGGGCCTCGTCGTAGAGACACCAAAGACACAAAAGATATCTCTGTTCCGACAACCCCCATGGCCGAGACTGCTCCAAAGGAGTCTCCAAAGCCGGAAAGGACTCGGTCCAATTCTATTAGTGAAGAAAGCAAACCCACAGACTCTGGCACAGAACCGCCTACGCCAACTGCTCGCAAACCCAAGGTTTCCCTCAGTAATGTCATGAAATATGATGTTGATCCGCGAAAACGTTCGTACCGCCCTGAGCGTATCAATCTGCATTATGATCGGATCCACAACCCTGATAATTGCTACCACATTCGCCTTGACTGGATGAACGTAACCGCGAAGCTTATCGAGGACGCCATAGCCTCATGGACTCTCACAGCTGACCGCTATGGACTACGGCTCGTCGAAGCTCCAATAGCGGAAGCCTGCACTATCTCGAGCAGTCACCCATTCCGCGCACCATACCGGCTAAAACTCGCCCTCCCACCCCCAGAGAAGCAACCACCCACCGACTTTGACGCCACCAGTCTAGCCCCGATCTCCACCCCACAAAAGCACTACTACCAAAAAGCAATCATGAAAAAGTTCAACTTCGTCCTGGACATTGAGGCCGCAGCAAACTTCCCCACCAACGTGGACGTCGTCTACAGTTGGGGCAAGCCCGATTACAAATACTCGCAGTACATCCACCGCTCCGGCACTAGTTTCGCCCAAATCACCGACGAAGGTGACTTCCTCCTCACCAGCAACAAGATGTTCAACAGCCGCACCCACATCTCCCGCGACAACGACCGATTTGCCCCGCCACCCCGCCAGCAAACCCCAGTCAGCAGCCCCATGCTGCGTGCCACCATGGCCAGCCCCGGCCTGAAGCCGAGCCCCGTTGTGAAGCCGAGCGCCGCCATACCGACTTTTGCCTCAAAGGAGAAGCATGGTCCAGATGCTGCGATAAAGGATGATATGGAACGTTTCTTCAATGACGTCGAGGGCCTGCGTCGCTTCTACGCTGAGGTCTGGGAGAAAGCTACGACTTCGGCTGTGATGCCCACACCCCCCGTATTCAAGGCTGGTGCGCGCGAGGCGGCGGCAACGGCAGCAGGTCTAGTGGTTGATGATGCGAATATACCCGTTCTGGGGCTAGGCCCAGGATTAACGTGGATGGGCGGGAATAATGGTGCCGTGGGAAGCTTTAGGGACGCAAGAGGGGAACTGAGAGAGGGGTGGGGAAGCTTTAGGGAGGGTAGTGGACCGGGGTTTGGGAGTCTAAGGACTCCATCTTTTAGGAGGGGCAGTGAGCATGCGAGTGATTCGGGGAGCGGAAGCAATGCGCCAAAGGGTGGAGAGAGTGCAGGGGGGTGAGGGTGAAGGGTGTTGATATTGGTATTGGTATTGGGAATACGTAATTTATTGGCATAATTGGAGACCAAGTGGATAGTTCCGTAAATAATATAGGAAAGCTCAAGCTTCCGTTTCCGTTTTACTATGATGGATTGCAATGCGAGAGATCCCATTTCTATTTAAAGTGCAGCAAACGAAAGAAACTAAGAACTATGTGCGATCTCCTCTATCTCTCGATTCAAAACCTAAGATATTCCGCCAACGTTCTTTCCCTACCGCGAACTAGCTACCCCATCTAATCCATGGGCCCTGAAAATCGACTAACTGATATTAGTTATAATTCCACAATCGGATGCTTTTACGAGGACGGCTGCATGTCATCCGCGTCAAGTCTCGTCATCTACTACGACTGCACTCTCAGCTATCCCGTTATAATTGGTTGATTTGCTACTAGCTAAACGGACCCCAACTTCTCCGCGCCCGCGACTCGCGCTGTGTCGGCAACCCCCGCCCAATTGATCCGCTGTTGTACAGAATGGCAGTGTTGAGCCGACGTGTATGTGGAACAGAGTACCGCAGGATGAGACAGTAGGATTCGAAGCGGGACGATCAAGTGGCTGAAGTATGGGTGAGATCTTAGCGGCGTTGATACGGGGTGGGGAAGAAGCTATTACATGGCTGTCAATGTTTAAGAATTGTTCTAGATCGATGCACGTGCGCTTATTTGCGCCGTTAGATACCGATCTTAACCTTGAAAGATAACCTTGATTCCTTATTTGGACCCCCGCATGGCCGTTGAGGATGATGTAAGATACCTCTATTTCGTTGATTTTGCAGATCGAGATGGCTGGCGAATCCTCCTCGTATTGTAAGACTTGCCGTAAGCAACGACGAATAGAGTTATGATAGACATATTTACACATGACAGTAATGAAAAGTGAAGACGACGAAATGTATATAAATCTTGGGAATTTCTATTTATTTCTCATTATCATACTCACATTACCATCTAATTCACTTTAGCCACTATTCTCAACATCAACTTACCCACTACCCATACTTGCCTCAATCCACCAACAACCGCAACAATGCAACTAGCCAGCATCCTCATCCTCACCATCCAAGCCGTCGGCGTCCTCTCAGCTCCCCACGCAGGCAACGAAGGCGACGCCCCCGACATCGCTAACTCTTCCCTCCCACCCCCAGGCACAGCATGGGAAAGCCTCTCGGAGAGATCTGTATGTGCAATCCAATCTACCTTCCCAATTTTGCCTTTTCCAAACAGATACTAACACAATTTCCCCGCAGAACCCCCTAATCGCCCGCAACTGCGTCGACAGCGCCCCCTTCGGCTGCGATCTCAAGAAGGGACGCTGCTGGAAAGTTTGCGGTGATCATGGAGAGTGGTGCTGGACTGCTGAAGGCGATGGAGGGGGTAACTGGCACACATGCTCAAACTGGGGGCAGTGCAATCAGAAGCAGGCATGTGGGAAGAACTGCCACAGACCTTCTGAGTGCGGGTGTACCTGCTAAATATAATGGAGGGATGATCGACGAGGTGCATGAGTTGTGCTTGGGGAGTTGGACTGAGTGGGGAGTTGGGCTGAGCGCTGCTGTATGCTGTATTGTCACTCATTTCCTATTTGAGGGTGATGTGTACAGGATTTTGTTGTCACGTTCCTTGAATGTTCCGAGTACCTACTATAAATACTCAAATATAAATCTGGCCTACAACTTCTGCAACATACAGACCAGCGTACAAAGATCGAACTATTAACAACCACCCCAAACGCACCACTGGGTGTGAGACATGCTCAATTAGGGCCACATCCGAAACCTGACCAAGAATGTATGCTATTGCAGTTACCTGCATATTACTTACTACCTACCCCTCTCACCGTTACATATTTCTCACTGCCACTACTTCTCACCGTCACCCCTTGACTGTCTCACCGCATTCACCAGCAACGAAATAATCTGCAAGAATGAACTCGGTGAATCGCCCGTCAACAAATCACAAACTCCCTTCCTGCTGTCAGTCGTTGGTTATAGTCCTCTTTCTGGACAAGATGCTGCTTAAACTCCAGTAGGTCGAATACTTATGCGTGGACAGGGGGCCGGAGGCTCGAGGGGACTTTGCGAAGAGAAATGGAAACACCCTTGGACGAAGAGCTCCTTCTCCTTCGAATGTGTAGTAGCGTAGTTGCATAGATAAGGCTCAAAAAGCAGATTCAGGGTCATCTATGAATATGATAGAGATATAAGATTAAACCAGTGACAAAGACACCGTTTCGCTTTCTGCCTTGCCCGTCAAATTCAGCTGCAACACGGCCCAAAGATTTTATCTAAGTTATGATACTAACTCGCACCTAACAACGGCATACGCCCTTTGTCAAAAACAAGTAGCTAGCAACGGTGCCACTTCATCTCTTGGGCACAGATAACATATAACAAGACATGTCCGATGATGAGCACGCGAATGCTCAGTTATCCCGCGAGACGGCATTCATCCTTGCGATATCAAGATTTCCCGTTGATGAGCACATGTTGTGCAATTTATTGAGCCCAGACAGGCTGTGAATGTGTAGAAGGCGGAAAGGGGGCGCTGTTGCTCCTTGTTTCTCACTATTAATACACCTCACTGTCACCCCATTCTCACCGTTACCTACTCTCACCGTCACCGCTTCTAGCTGCTACCATTCTGGCTGCTTTAATAGTATTCGCCAGCAGCGCGATGGTCTTCAATATGAACTCGGTGCACGGCTCCGATGCCCTCTGCCGCCTTTTGCACGAAACATCATAATCTCTCCCTGCATGTCAAGGCATGGCACGCCTTGATTAATATACTCCTCTCCAACAGAGCCGTCGGCTCAGAATGCATTAAGCTGAGGGATAGCACGCAATGGCACTTTCTCTGCCATGGATGGGACGCAGATGCTGTCCATGATGTCGCCTCAGCGGCGACACCCGACCGACCATATATGGGGATTCGTGGAATACAATGAACTTGCTAATATACAACAGAAGCGTATAATAATCACGATGCCAGCCCTAGTGGTGTGGAAGCCGGATCCAGGGACACATGCACTGACCGCAAACCAATACAAGCTGTTGGGAGTAATCATTCGCTGTCGTGGTATTTGTTTTCGGCGGCGTGGTCGGCGGCATTGTTTACTGGAAATGCTACTGCCGTTGTTTCTCACTGCCACTGATGCCGCTTTCTCACCGTTGCCGCTTCTCACTGTTACGGTTTTGCCATTTCGCGGTATTTCCCAGCTGCACAATGATCTTCAAGGCGAACTAGGTGTACAGCCCCCATGGTAAGCCCCAGGTCCCGCTCATGTTTCCCATGAGGGTTTCTTTCTCAAAGGCTTATGTCAAGGCTTCGACTGTGTGAAGGCCTCTACAGTACAAGGAGTCACAACCATGCGAAAACATTTATAGAGGTTTAAAGGTAAAAGATTTGAATTGAACACCCCAATCAACGCCAACTTCCAGCCGTGCGCTGCACTATGCTATTTATAAACTCCTCACTCTCACTCCACCACCCATTAAACCAACAGGGTACCAAAGATACCGGCCAGCGTCGCCACAAGCCCCGCAGCAATAACAGTCCCATAGCTGCCCTTCTCCATCAGTCCCGCAGCAGCTCCAGTGCTCTCAGAAGGCGTCGCCGAGTCAGTTCCAGTTCCAGTTCCCGCATCCGCACCAGCAGCACCCCAAGTACCACCCTGCACCGCACTCGGCGCAACCGTCTTCTCCACCTTCTTCGCCGCAGCAGCAAACGCCTCAATCGTCTTCTCCCCCGTAGCAGCCTGGTTAATCACGCCCACCATGCCCCCCTGGCAATGGCCTGGGAAACCGCAGTAGTACCAGATGGGCTTGGTGTCATTAACAGTGATGGTGAAGATCTTCATATCTATGCTGGCGTCCTGGCGTCTGTATTTCCCGCTCGTGAGAGCCTGGGTGGTCACGCCGCCGGAGAAGAAGGCGGTGTCGGAGCTGGGCTCGCAGGGCTTGTCGAAGGCGGCTTGCGCGACGGAGTGGGTGGTGGGGTAGAAGTGGAATTCGACCTGGTCGCCGACGGCGGCGGTGAGGTTCCAGGGGGAGAATTTGAGGGGGGTCGCCCCGACGGTTACTACGTGCACGGTGCCGGAGCCTGAGGTGGTGGTGGTGTCGGTGGCGGCTTGGCTGTTGCCGGTGGTGGTGTCGGAGGAGGAGGAGGAGTCGGAGCCGTAGGAGTACTGCGCAGCAGCAACGGAGAGGAGGGGGAGGATAGCAGCGGCGGAGAAATGCATCTTGAATGAGTTGGTTGAGGTGGTGAAGGTGTGAAGGTGGATGTTGATTGGGTGATTTGAGAAATTGTTTTATTAAGTAAGAATGTAGTGAATGTTTTGTTTGCACAGCAAATTATAGACGATGTAGAACAGAATGAAGAGTTTGAGAGAGAGCTGATAAAGGGTTCTTTATATATTTCCAGAGCTGCTGAGGCGCAGTGCGGGATGCCTCGAGCTCTTGCCGCACGGCACATCAGACGAAACACGCGAAACAAAGGGAGGCAGACATGAGAAACACGGAGACACCCGACGCTCTTACCATTCTCGTCTCACTTACCTGTCATTCTCGTCCCTCCCTTCCCCCTTAGGAGGCCTTTGCACCATGGGTGTCCTACCGCAAACGGTTTTAGAATGTGGCTATGGCACATTTGACGTCGGGAGTTGGGGTGCTTGGCTGACGGGGGGCGGATGCGGTCTAGCCCAGGCACAGCGGATTGGCCGGTTGGAGAGAGAAACGGGACGAGGGCGCTAAAATGAGGGAAGCTGGGGTTTGGACCGTCGCTGTCAGATTGGTAGCTTGGCAAGGGAGAGTGACAAGTGGGTGACAGCCTGGGATGGTGCAGTATTAGCACCAGAGTACTGCCACGGGAATTGTATTGCACGCTATATGGTGCGTTCCTGGCTGTGCTCCAGGTGCTCTAGGGTGATGCTCTCACGGGAAACATGACATCCGAGGACAGAAGCGCTGACACTGTAGATCATGTTTGGAGTAATGCTTGGTTCCTGCTTGGCTATGCTGTCAGGCGCGGATTGGCTGTACGGCAAATGTCGGCCGTCGGGCATTGAGTCTGTGGAGGCTGTGCTGCTGATATTCCATTGAGCTGTGCGCTTATGATGAATGATGCGTTTGGTTTCTCTCCAAGATTAGATTTTACGTCAATATGTAATGTACGTCAATTTGGAATCCATCGCGACATTCCTTCAAGCTATTATTGTCAGCGCTGGTAAGTGCTTATATGATTCCTGATCTGGAGCTTCCTTTTCATCTCTTCTCACCAAACCAATTTGGGGTCCAGGGGCGGGCCAAGGAACTACAGATGACCCGAAACATCACGTGATAAGATATTATGTGGAGTACCAAATCGCCAATCAGAAGGGCCGATGAGGGTTGATTACTCCCCAGAAAGGCAGTTGGTACGGCCATACGAAAGTTGAGTCATTGCAGCGGAATGTGCATCTGGATAACTTCCTCATTTCCCTCCTCAAGTGAAGAGGGGTGAGCCATCAAGCCGTCAATCGAAACCTCAAACAAAAATAAAAAATGTCGACCCATTCCAACGCCCAGGAGGCGTCTCAAACACCACCACGGCCCATGGGCAAGCTCCTTGAAACGCCCAGCCCCCCCTTCCCACCACCAACCACTCTGGAAGGCCGAGCGTGCACACTGACACCGCTGACACCCTCGCACTACCCCCTCCTCCACAAAGCGCTGTGCCTCCCGCCCGCGCCGCCGTGGCTATGGGATTACATGCTGCGCGGTCCGTTTCCCGTGTTCGCCGATTTCGAAGATGCGATGAACGGGCTGCTCAACAATGACCAGGACTCAAAGCAGTACTTTGTCATCCTCGCTGCTGCCGAGGCGGGCGGGGAGAGAATACCGATGGGTATGCTCTCGCTCATTGAGATCAAGCCGGCGTACCGCAGCCTCGAGATCGGGAATGTGATTTACGCGCCTGCGCTCCAGCGTACGGCGGCGGCTACGGAGGCGAATTGGCTGCTGATGAGGCATGCGTTTGGGCTGGGGTATAGGCGCGTGGTGTGGAAGTGTAATGATTTGAATGAGGCGTCGAAGCGCGCGGCGCTACGGTTGGGGTTTGAGTATGAGGGGGTCAGTAAGTGTCATATGGTGGTGAGGGGGCGGAATCGCGATACGGCGTGGTATGCGATGGTGGAGGAGGGGTGGCCGTTGGCGAGGAGGGCGTTGGAGGAGTGGTTGGCGGAGGGGAATTTTGATGGGGAGGGGAGGCAGAGGGTGAAGTTGGAGGATGTGAGAAGGAGGGTGGCTCAGTGAGGGATGGGGCTGGGTCTTACTAAGATGTCTTGTCCTATAGAGGTAAATCTCATAGAGAGAGGTCTGATAGAGGTCAGAAGGGTAGATGAATTGGAATTACAGTTTTGTGACTGTGGCCAGAGGCAGTGATGTTGATGAGATATCCAACAGTTTGGAAGTGAGAATGAGATCCGCCTGGCCATTCGGGTTACACCCAGCTTCTTACCAACAGCGCGCGTGGGTATATTCTTGGGTGTCTGCTGCACGTCTGACAAAACTCCGAGTGGTTTCCCAATCAAGAAAACTAGGCTGCATGATGCTGCATGTTGTGTGTTGTCTGCCTGTGAGAATCATTGGCGGGAGGTGGTCTCAAAGCTTGCTTGCCCGAAATGTTGGCACCACTTGACCAACAGGTGCCGCGTCGCTATGAGTCGCTATGTATAGAAAGTTGGCACCACGGCCAGCGCCACCAACTCCCAACGGCTGCCAACAAGGATAATAAGGTCACCAAGAAGCGTCACCGACAAGCCTTGGTACTGCTTACTACTGTAGCCTTACTTGGCCTTACTGTAGCCCAATGTCTACACGCATAGAACAACATTCACGTGACCACATATACTTCGTCTCAAGTGTGGCTGGTGGGAGGCAAAACACGTGATTTAATATGGATCATCTACTCGATGAAGACTCTCTTGGAAGACTTAAAAGACGGGATCGGCACTAACCAAGAGTAACCAAGCAAAGCTTCGATTTCCATGGTAGGGGGCTAGTAGTGGGTACACCCGTTCCTGCAGTGGTACGGGGTGTTTAAGAGGTATGAGATACAGCGGAGGGACTGTGATTGTTCGATGTTTGGGCTTTGTTTAGGTGAAGTTTTCTTTGATCTTTGATCTGAGACTTCAACGTGTTATGTTACGCGGTAAAAGATGGCTGAGACCTGACAGAGGAGAGAAAGAACGGGACACCGCTCTTTGACAGGCGCATTCATAACGAGTAAACATGCACCACGTCAGCGGCAAAGTGCTGCTTATTTGGCCGTTAGCCTGTATTATAGCCATAGTACTCGTATACTTGCCATAATATGTACATGTGCTGTGCCTAGAAGATGTATGGAATCTCCCTCAATATATTACCCGAGGAGATCTTATATGGGGGGCTGTGCCACTTGTTGCCTGTTATTGCTCCTGTGTTGTTGTTTCCACGGTTAGAGTCAACGGGTTAATCGCTCACCACCCAATCTTTTTGTCCCTTCCCCCCCATAACACCCCATAAGACCCCATAACGCCCCTCTCCACACCCCCTGTACACCTGGAGGGAGACAACAAATACGTTCAATTTGTGGCTTGCGTCTGGGGTACTGTAGAAGAAAGTGCGACCAAGTCCAACCAACTTTCCTTTATCCCCCCAATTACTTGCGCCCAATTGCCCACATATTACATACATACTCATCATCATTGTGGCGCTGTCTGTCTTGTTGGAAACGAAAGAACTGGAGATAATGAAATCCTAATCATCCTGCTTTTATACTAAAAGTGAATACAATCCCCCAGGGGGAGCGTTGCCCAGACTTTTGCTGATCATCTCATTAAAACAGCGCGCATAATTACAAGCACGGCCGGCCAAACTCCACTTTACGTATATCCGTATATCTCCAGAACACAACACTGCTGCCAGGAACACAATCGATTAAAGGAGTTGCATAGACAGTGGAAAAGATCTTTGACAGATCTTGAACGCCTCTCGCGCCACCTCTCGACTCTCAATCGCAGAGTTCGAACGCCCAATATGAGTGAGTAGTGGCCCATGCATGAATTTATTCTGAGACTTCCAAAAATCGCGACAACAGATGCGACAAATAAATTTACACCCAATTCCACCACGATTGCGAGCGAGAACTAACATTTTTCAGACAGGATAAAGTCCGCAGCAAGGCGAGAGGCCTGGAACGACCCGCGGAATCCATTTGGACGCACTAGGAGCCATGATCCAAGAGTGTACGACGTGGAGGCGGTACCCCGAGGAGTACGCCATGCCGACACCGAACCAACGCAGCGAAGCCCGATTGAGCCTGGAATCGTGAACCGACCTACTAGCAATACCAGCTCTGCGAATGCTCCAGCCATTTCTGCTGCCGACAAGGAAGCTGGGGTATCGAGCGAGGATACCATTGTGCCAGGGTCGGGATCGACTGCCAGGCCGCGGAGCGAGGAGGAGAAGGCGCGATCGCGATTCCTGTCTAAGTTTGGGAAGCACAGCAAGGAGGAGAAGAGGCCGGATACTACTGATTCGGAGGAAACGAAGACGCATAAGTTTGCGAACAAGAAGTTTACTTTTGGTGGGCAGATGAGGGCGATATTCATGGGATCATGGGTCAACATTCTCCTACTCGCAGCTCCAGTCGGTATCGCCCTGGGCGCAGCGAAGCAGAACTTCATTGCCGTCTTTGTCGTCAACTTCATCGCCATCATCCCTCTCGCCGCTCTCCTCTCATACGCTACCGAAGAAATCGCGCTCCGTGTCGGCGAGACCCTCGGTGGACTTCTCAATGCGACATTCGGTAATGCCGTCGAAGTTATCGTCTCCGTCATCGCCTTAACAAAAGACGAAATCATCATTGTCAAGACCTCGCTCATCGGCTCTATCCTCTCTAACCTCCTGCTCGTCCTGGGTATGTGTTTCCTGTTCGGCGGACTCCGCCGCGAAGAGCAATTCTTCAACACAACAGTCGCCCAAACCGCCGCCTCGCTCCTCGTCCTTGCTATCGCCTCCGTCATCATCCCCACCGTCTTCGATCTCTGGGTCTCCAACACAGGCGCCGACAAGGTGGCCGCCATCTCGCGCGGAACCTCCATCATCCTCCTCTTCGTCTATGGCATGTACCTCCTCTTCCAGCTCAAGACGCACGCCACGATGTACAACCAGGAGTCCCAGAAGGTCCCAATGAAGCCCCGCAAGAAGCACCTCAAGCCCGGACAACTGCAGCTGGGTCTCGCAGCCGCTGGCGGTGTTGGTGCCGCCCAGGGCCGCACGGCGGCGGACAGCTTGAATGAGGGTGAGACCCAGGATGGACTCATCAACACCCAAGCTTACCACGAAGCGCCTGAGGAGCCCGAGGAGCCGCAACTCCACATCTGGGTTGCGCTCGTTCTGCTCGCTGCGTCGACTGCTATTGTTGCTGTGTGCGCGGAGTACCTAGTTGGCTCTATCGATGCTATCACCTCGACTGGGGCTATCAGCACGGAATTCGTCGGTCTGATCTTGCTTCCTATCGTTGGTAATGCGGCCGAGCACGCGACGGCTGTTACGGTGGCTATTAAGGATAAGATGGACCTTGCGATTGGTGTGGCTGTGGGGAGTAGCATGCAGGTTGCCCTGCTGGTCATTCCGTTTATTGTGGTCCTCGGATGGTGTATGGGTAAGGATGATATGAACCTCAGCTTCGATGGGTTCCAGGTCGCTGTTCTTTTCGTCACGGTGCTGCTTGTCAACTATCTGATTTCGTGAGTACAAAAATTACCCGGTTGGGAAACAAATACTAATATCATTGTAGGGATGGAAAGTCGCATTGGCTTGAGGGTATCATGCTCAACTGCCTCTATGTCATCATCGCAGTAACGTAAGTTTTGCTTCACTTTTTTATATGGGCTCCATACTAACTCTCCACAGCGCCTGGTTCTACCCCAAGGTCGAAGGTCTCGAGGGATAAATAATCCACTCGCCTTTACAATACGTTATACACACACAACGACGGCCCTTCAATTCCGTCTTTCTCGACCATATTTTCTTTTAATAACACGCCATTCGATGTCATAACGGAACGGACCTCAAATCAACACCTCTTGTTTGTATATTCTCTTTTCTTACTTAGTGCTTTCACAAATCGGTACATATACCCAATCTCCTGGGCTGTTTTCATATGTTGGGCGGTTGAAATTTCGGGATTTTATAGAATTGCCTGTGCGCAAGACATGGAGTTATTAAGAAAGTTGTCTGTAATATGAATAGGAAACCAAGTATTTCAAGTCTCAACATGCATTCGGATCTTTGAAGCAAGAATGGTGTATTAGACCAGTGTGAATTCGAAGAATTATATATACATGGCAATTTTGGATTTATTATCACAACCCCCTCTACCTCGCCAACTTCTTCTTAACACTCTCCACCAACTTCCCCAACTCCTCCTCCCCAGCCTTCTCCTTCCTCCTCTTCTTCCCCACCACCCTCTCCTCCCCCTCATCTCCCTCATCACCCTTCCTCTTCCTCCTCCCCTCCTCCAACAACTTCTTCATCCCCTCCGTCGCCTTATACTTCGGATTACTCGTATCAATCGCAAACTCATGACTCTCAAACAACGCCCCGAATCTCGGATCCTTAACATCCATCTCAAACCCCTTCTGCAGCGCCCCCTTCCTATCCTCCACCTCCCCATTCTTCCCGCCCTTGCGTCCGCGCTTTCCGCCACGCTTAGCGGCCTTCTCAGCGCGCGCGATCTCGTTGATGTCGAAGTGCTCACGCGACCCGCCCTCGTCGATACCCTCCGTCATGAGGAGCTCGAGTTCCTTCTTCTGCTCTGCTGCAGCGTCGAGGAGCGCCTTCTTCTCAGCGTGCTTCTTCGCCTTAGCAGCCTTGCGGAGGTCGCTAGCTGCCTTCGACTTCACCTTCTCGTCTGTGGCAAAGAAGGGGTCATCGAATCCTAGATCCGCTTCCGGCTCTTGCACCTCAGCCTCCTCCACAACAGCAGCGTCGGCATCAACATCCCGCCCCTCGCGCGTAGCCTTCGCCTTCTCTTTCCTGCGCGCCTTACGCTCCTTCTCCTTACGTATATACGCCTCCGCAGTCGTCTCCTCGATAATCGGTTTATTCAAAAACACACCTCCCTCATCCTTCTCCTTCTCCGACAGTCCGGCTGTGAACGTAATCTGCATATCCCCCACCGGCCCGGTCTCCTTCTTCGACTTTATCGGCTCCTCGCCCAGTCCCAGCGCAGCGCGCATTTTCTGCCTCGCGGCTTCTTTCTTTGTGAGGCGCGGCACGTCGTCGGCTTCTGGTGCTTCGTCGGCGGAGGACTCGGCGTCGGAGCTATCAGAACCAAGGTAGGCGCGTAGGTCGTTCTCGCCGATCTCGGCGCGAGAGCCGCTGAATGCTTTGTTAAGTGTGTCCTTGCGACTCACATCGTCTGCGTCCCACGTCAATTTCACCTTAGAGTGTTGTAGCGCATCGGTGACGAAGTCAGTTGGTCTGTATCCCTCGGGAACAGAGGAGCACTCGTCGCGCGGCACGTCGTCGAACTCGGTGTCATCGGGCACGAAGCGGAGGTCGAAGAAGTTCGCAGAGGTGAGGTACTCGGTGCCGTCTGTGGCTTCGTAGACGCGGTGTGCGATCTGTGGGTCCGAGAAGGTTATTACGGCGTAGAAGTAGCGGAGGCGCTCGAGCTGGTATTGTCGGAGGGCGCCGGAGTCGAATTCCTCGCCGTCGTCGGGCTTGAGGAGGTCTTGCTTGATGCGTTCTTCCTCGTCCTCGGTGTCTTCTTCGGAATCCCTCGATTCGTCGTCTTCTTCTTTTTGCTTCGCGAAAATCTCTTTAGGTGGACCTTCCATCTCTTCGCGCTCCATGCGCTCTTTGCCGTACTCGCTCTTGTAGACGGCGAGGTGCTCGATGCGCCCGCTTCCGGAGACGAAGCTCGAGAAGACGGAGTAGAGGTCCACTGCGCGGATGTTGTCCCAGTCCAGGTTCACCACTGCGATTCGCTTCGTCACTTCTCCCATCGGCACGGCCGTCTGCTCAGCCTGCAAGTCGGGAAACGCCCCAGTCTCATCCACAGCCGTCTCCTCATCCTCCTCAATCTCAGACTCCTCTTCTTCTTCCGAAGACGAAAAGCCCCCTCCGCGCGCTGGATCATACCCCGCCTCTGCGCGAGCTTCCGCGCGACGCAACTCCTTCTCTACCACCGCATCATCCTCAACCTCTACTCCTCCATCCTCGCTCTCCTCCTCATCTTCCTCCTCTTCAGGCTGATACAACCGCTGCAACGCCTTCTTCTTCCCACTACTGCTTATCTTCCTCCCATACCTATCCACCGTCGCCGTATTTGAGAAATCGTCATCCTCGAGCATGCGCGAGAAGCGCTTATCGATCTTGGTGCGTGTGTGCTTCTTGGAGGGGAGGCGGAAGCGCGGGTCTGTCGCGAAAGCCGCGAAGCGGGGGTCGGTGATTGTGTCGCTTGCTGAGGAGGCTTTGGCGCCTTTGCCGCCTTTGGAGGTTTTGGGTTTCACCATATTTGCGGTGATGTGCTGGTGGAATTGTGGACGGCGGATTGGGAGGTTTGGAAAGTTTGGGATGGGGACTTTTTCTGCCGGGCGGTGGGGGGTGTTTGTGTGGGTTAGTCAGCGGATTGATTGGTTTATTGCTTATCTGGAGGTGGTGGAGTCGTTATCACTTTGATCCGCGGCAATAAAACACATTGGGTTTTTGGAGCTTATTATCAATTTTTAATGTTTATACTAATTAGAAAAACACGTAGGCCCCCATAGCTAAATCAATCAATACAGATTTGGTCTTTCCTACCTTCTCTATCAAAATCATACAGCAGTGGGTATTCGCTGGCGGTCACCCACCCAACTACTAATCCATCGACCTCAAGCTTCCAGTAGATTAATATTTAGGGCAGTGCCATTTAGACCAGCGGTTGAGCGTCGTTGACACGTACGCAAAGGCCTTGTATTAAGACATTATTGGAGATATTGTCGAAACGACCCCGAGCATCTGATTTGTACTGGAGTGCGTGATTTGACTGCCCGCGAACAGTAAATGTTAAGTAATACTTTACTCTAACCTCTTAATTATTTGCCCATTGTGGTGCTATATATTGCACAGCTTATGTCTTAACATTTACTGTTCAGCAGGTTCTAAGTTGATACACAGCGGAAGATATCCAGAAACCTGGTCGTCGGTTAACTGAAGCTCTTCGCCTTCCCAGTCGAAGAGCATCAAACTTTCGAAAGCGATACCATCAGAATCAGAAGCGAGTATTACTCTAACGCTGTAAATCGCGGGCAGTCAAATCACGCACTCCAGTACAAATCAGATGTAGTAAGCGTGCGGACTTTAGGAGATGATTGCCAGAAAATATCTACCGTGGAAAAGCGTGACTTCTAACACTTTAAGCCTCGGTTCAAGCTTGATTAGCTCTGATGCATATTCGGTGGATTAATTCAACTTGCACATTGCACTGTTTATGGCTAACCATGGATTTGTCAATTAAATCAATCTGCCACAATTGCTAAGACTAAAGTATTACTCTAACCTCTTAATTATTTGCCCATTGTGGTGCTATATATTGCACAGCTTATGTCTTAACATTTACTGTTCAGCAGGTTCTAAGTTGATACACAGCGGAAGATATCCAGAAACCTGGTCGTCGGTTAACTGAAGCTCTTCGCCTTCCCAGTCGAAGAGCATCAAACTTTCGAAAGCGATACCATCAGAATCAGAAGCGTCTAGGCACCCTAGCTGAGCCTCATTATCATAAAAGTACTGTCCTGTTGTAGCAGCAGCCCAAGTAGCATCATCTCTATTCCAAGAGTTGTAGCTATATAATGAAGAAGTTAGATTTTAGATTATGATTGGAAGAGAGGAATGATTCATTAATAATGATATGTATAGGGGGTACTCCCGCAGCCAATGAGTCGTCTTCCCAGTATGTCGAAACGATCCAGTTCTTATCAGTGTCTTGATCGAACTCGACCCCAATGTCAATCTCCTGCCTCTTCGATGTTGCTGGGATCGCTTGGTGATTTGATATCGCGCGTATCCCCCGATAACTTCCACTTTGGTAATAATGCAAAGAATGAGGGATGCCGGCAGATGTGATGTTTGCGAAATGAGTCCACTCGCCATGGGGGCTGCTTGCTGCGAGCCTGCAACCAACATTGCAACCTTGATTGGGGATATAATTGGCGTGGATGTTCAGCATGATATCGTCAAAGTCGCGCTGCCTTCGACTTGCGAGCGCCAAAGCCCATATGCCTGCAACAGCAGCATAGATACCTGCAGCGATGCAAGCAGGGGTGCCAATAAGGGCTGAGAATGCAGCTGCGGCACAAACAGCAGTCACAACAGCGGCGCTCTGACCAAGAACACCTACGACAATCCCCTCGTTGGCTCGTTCGTCGATTACAGCTAGCTCAGTATTGGCTTTCGTATATCGAGTAACATTTGTTGCTGCGAGAGGGGCGGTAAACTGCAGCAGCTTCCGAGATGCGACTAGAGAGGTGTGCTCAACTGGCTCGCCAGAGGCAATAAGAGCTGGGCCAATGTCAACAATGGCAGCAGCTTCGGTGGCAGTGGTTAAAACCACTGCCACGGCAGCAATCTGAAAAAGAAGCATAGTAAAAAAGTAACGTTGGTTTAAATATTTAAGATCTTTGGCAGGATTGAATACGTAGAATAGAGAGGTGATTCTCCAACAATTTTAAGAGAATAAGCTGCCCTTTATAGGTTCTGTATAGCTATGTAATTATACTCGGCTGAAGAAAATGTGGCATTTAATTCCAATTTCATTTAAGTAGCTTCAAAACGAATGCCTCTCCAACTGTAAGGGTATAGTTTAGCTATCCTGTCTATGGACTAGCTATAGTCTAGACCTATATAGACCATAGGTATAAAGTGAGGACTTCCAAAAAGTGAGGTCTTTTTAAATATTCATGTTTAAGTTAGCCAGTCTATCTGCCTTAGAACCAACCGATAGTCAGGTCTACCTGCCTTAGACCCAACCAACAGTCACCTAATCTACGTGCCTTAGACCCAACCAACAAAACTTATACCCGTAACAATAGTATATTATAGAAATTAAATAATTTAAATAAGGCAAGACAGTTACATAATTATATACTAGTCAGATTAAGATTAATCGTGGGTGGAAGCCATATACGTTTATGATAGTGAGTTGGAGAAATATATTCATGAGAGTAAGTCGAAGTGATATACATTCATAACATTTTATATAGTATACATAGTAAATCCTATGTAAAGTAGCACGGTTGAGGGTGTAGGCGCTAAGCTGCCAAGTGTATAGCAATAGATGTGGCTAAAGTGGAGCAATATAGCCCACTAATGACAGGGACTTACATAGTAGTGGGCCCGGCTAAGCTTTTTTAGAATTGCTTGTTTGTCCTTTTTCTCCGTTCGCACGATAATCAGCAACTGCACCACATGCAAGTAGACTCCCTCAAACATAGAGACCACCCTCTAAAAATAAGACGCCAATGGTCCGTTTTGCAGACCTCTGCAAATGATATTTTATCCTGCAATTATATACGGACCTAGTCAGCTTCAAAGATCCAGTGCGCGTATGAGCACTTCTAGCTACGTGCAGAAGTAACCACACAAACACAACTAGACTCTGGTCAGTGGGGAAGGTATGCGTTACATTGCCAAGGAGTTACATCAATAATGATATTAGGGAAGCTAGCTACGGTCTACGGTTAACAAGGCTCCCGCCCAAATTAAGGCCAGGCGAGCTCACCTGTCGACAATTTTAGTAACGATTGGGTTACGTTGACTTACGGAGGTAATTTTTTGTTAGTCTTGTTGGAGCGGGGTAGGACAACTTACCGCCTGGTCCGTATTACCCTTAAATACCGCAACTGTGACACTCGAATAGCCCTAAGGATCATGGTGGCACTTTACTGTAACCGACCCTATATTAGTTTAGTTTATATTAGGCTGATTATTGAGTAATCATCTGAGAGTTAGGGATATTTGGCCTAGTTGGAATCTATGTATTATTTATTGGTATTATCTGCAAGTTTTGTTTTGTTAGTGGGGCGGGCACTCTGTTGTGCAGCCCGCTAATATCCGATACCTCACGTAGGGTCGGTCTGTCATGGCGTACTTCCGGGCCAGGTTTTAAAGGTATCTCCATCCCTGGAATAGACCTGGATGTTCTCATTCCGTAGAGCTCTCCTATTTCTGGCTACTCCACATTGTTGGGCTTCTCGGTGTCTCCGTTCTCACGTGGTACATATATCGACGGCAGTCGTTCGAAACCAAATTTACGATTCAAACTATCTCGCCCTCTCAACAGAACAGCCATGCCAGTCAGAAATGAAGTACCATTACAGCTTCGAATTCTGGCCAACCCTGTGTTCACAGTACTTGCAATCAGCGCCATCTGGCTGCTTATAGAAACAATACGATCCCACAACTCGACTGCAGCGCACCATACTACCAGCGTTTATGGCGAATTATTAGACTGCTGGAACTTCCTTTCTGAGCACCGGGGTGATATTAGCAACTGCCTACACCTTCTACGTTCTGATACCTTATACCTCAACTTGATCTCATTGCTCAGCAAACTGCAAATTTATGAGAATATAGCCCTTGTTGTTCTTCTGGTTATCTGCTATAGCATAGCATGTGTTGTGATTTGGATGAATCACGATTATATCTCGAGAGTATGGAGCTTACGATTTGTTATGGGCGTGTTAATTTCAGCGCACTTACATCTACTTGGCAACCTTCTACGGAATAGATATGCACCTATATGGCTGTTTGTGCTAAATGCTCTGCTGCAGTCACTCTGCTGGGACTATTGGACTAAAGCAGGGAAGGAGATTAGGGATGAGCTTTGGGTTGCTATGTTGAGATCTATTGGGTATGAGTTTATAGGAACAAGGAACGGGAAGGATTAGAGAATAGAAAGGGATTAATAGAAACATCCAAAGTTGAAACACTTCTTTATCTCAAGGGATCCAAAGAACCTTCAAAAAGTCGAAGAAAAGGGATCGGGCCGAGGAGTTACATCAGTAATGATGTTGTCCCATTAACGACATGAAGACGCATTACCGTGCTGATTTACAAATCAACATTTTATCGCATGTGCCAAGTAATCTATGATAAATCTAAAAAAGCAGATAAGACGCTAAACAAGTCTATAAACGAGTCGAACATAATGTCGTAAGCAACGAAAATAACTGTTAAAAGAGTAAGAAGCCACAAAGGGAAAGAACGAGAGACAAACTACGACAAATAAATTTCAAGCCTTCCACAAAGCTTCCAAATCAGTCTCGATACCCATCAACTCAGCCAGTCGCCCATCTTTTTTCTCACCCATCATTGTCAAAACCGCGCTAAACAGTTTCGCAAACTTGTCAGCTTGGTCGTCGTTCAAAGCCTTGCTATCCCACTGCAGCTTAAATCGGTGGCCCTTTGCAGTCTTTTGGACTTCAACCATCAAAGCATAGTTGATGGTCATGAAGACCTTGCTCTGTGCCATGACGATCCACCTCATAGGATCAGGCTTGGCCGTCGCAGGAGCGGGCTCGAATGGCTGGAAGCAATACAGCAACTTCGCAGAGTGCACCTGCCTATCTCTATTCAACGTCTTGTACACATCATGAAGACCAACAGCGCCATGTTCAGTCGTGTCCCAGAACTGCGCCTGTGTGTCCTTGAGAAACTTTGCAATTGACTCCTTGCTGGACAGTTTCGATCGGAAAGGCAGGAAGTTAGCACACGCTCCGTTCAACGTTTGCGGGCTCTCGACGTCTGCGTTGCGACCTGTGAGGAGGTTGTCTACCAACACGTCGTTGGCACCCGTCAGCTTGCCAGCGACGATTGAATACGCCGCTTGGAAGACGGTCGAGGCTGTGACCCCGAAGGCAGCTGCAGTGGAATCTACGTCTGCGTTCACCACGGCAAACTTCAGTCGACCAGAAATAGGCTGTAATGGTAGGTTGTGCCCAGGAGTGTAAGAGTGGAGCGAACGCTTCCAGTATCGCAGTGCTTCGCTTCGATCAACGCCGTGTGCCCAGTCAATGAACTTCTTGAATGAGTTGACAGGTGGGATATTTGTGTCACCGCGAGCGATGGCCCTGAATTGGTCGTCGAAAATACGGAGAAGAGTGCCATCATATGAACCATGGTCCACCTTGATGCAGAGTGTCCGCGTGCCGTCCGTGAGAGATTGAAGGAGCCTATACTTGATATTGGGCCTGCCAAAGGTAAAGAGCCCGTCCCGCAAGCTCTCCATGTGTCCTAGCTTCTCTGCATCTGTTGCGTAGAAGACGTGCTCAAAGTCCATGAATGGCTCTCTAACGATAATCTATACCAGTTAGAATAGAGTGATCATTATTTCGATGAGGTTCATGGGCTTACCTGATACCAAGAAGATTCGTCATTTTGATCAGCTTGGAAGTACATTGTTCGTAGGATTTGGTTTCTGGCTGTAAGTTCCCTTGTGGTATCTTTCCAGAGGTGAAGATCAAAGTGTGGAGGGAGCTCCCGACAGGCAGTGAGATTCCAGAACTGTTGCTTCTTATGCCCTTGAGTTAAGAACTCAATCTGACCAGCACCACAAGGATAAACCTCCTCAACATATTGGTGGAAGTCAATTCCAGCATTTCCCATTGCCAACAGCAATGACTTAGGAGTCTCATACTTGACTTCCGCGACGACTTTCTTCTTCTGTGCTGTCTTGAGGTTTTTTGCTTGCTCTCCGAGGGTAGGGTTGGACAGGATATGGGAGACGGAGATGTTGTAAGACAACTTGCGGCAGGCAGCAACGACATTGATGGCAGATATTGAGTCTCCTCCCAGACTGAGGAAGATGGAGCTCGCACCGATCGATTCCTCAGGCTCGTCGAGAACCGACGCCCATGCCTGTCGCATGATGAGCTCTTCTTCGGTTGTGGCAGCCACAAATTCATCCGAGCCGTTGTCGCGAGGCAGGTATGTTGTAATCTCGGCATTAGTCATGCGCTCCGCGACTGCAATGAGGGCCTTCCTGTTTGCCTTTCCAGAAGGGAGAGTTGGAAAACTTCTGAATGGCAAGAAAAGACTCGGTACCATGTAATGGGAGAGTGTGGTGAGCCGAGACGAGAGACTCGAAATTCGATCCAAGTACTCATCGGCTGGTGGCATTTCCGTGTTATTTGATAGATGGTCGCCTTTGAAGATGCAGAAGGCGACAAGTTGGCGCTTCCCGTGTACTTCAGCAACGGATACGATAGCTGCGTCGACTTCTTCGGTTACTAGGATTGCATTTTCAATCTCACCGAGTTCTATGCGGAATCCATTAAGCTTGATCTGGTAATCCTTTCGGCCGAGGCATCTGTGGCACAGTTAGTGGTGAACCGATTTTGTAGTGGATTTGCTTACTCAAGACTCCCATCATCTGCCCATCGTGCAAGATCACCTGTTCGATAGAGAGGCTCTCCGTCGATGTCACGTACAAAGGCTGCAGCTGTTTGCTCGGGGCGGTTAAGGTACCCCTTCGCAAGTTGTGGACCGCGGACGCAAAGCTCCCCCACGGTACCCCGTGGCACAGGCTCCAAGTCTCCAGCCTCTGGAGAGACAATGGTTGCAGTAACATGTTTCAATGGGTATCCGATGCTGTTAAGACTGCCATCGGGCTTTATATGGGAAACAGTCATGAGAATCGTGGCCTCGGTAGGACCGTAGCTAGAAGCTGGTTAGAGCTGGTGCGTACCTCGATCGGGGGACAGTTCTTACCCATTGTACACATCTACGCTCTCCGCCCAGTGAAGAATGTTGACATCGATTTTCTCGCCGCACACATTCAGAACCTTCAAGCCAGGCACTTCTTCTGGCCCACCGGAAATGAGTTTAGTAATTGTTGGCGTGAGCATCACCTGCTCGATCTCCAATTCGTTGATATAGCTGGCGAGATTTGATAACAGTTCATCCTGTGGTGCAAGGCATAAAGTTGCCCCAGCGGAGAAGATTGTGAAAACATCATAATACGAGGCATCAAAGACATAATTGAGGACCCAGAGGGCATTCCAGTCGGAAGTCACGGCTGTGGCTTCAATCATGCCCTCAGTGGAAGCCGTCACAGCCGAATGCTGTACGAGAACACCCTTCGGCAATCCCGTCGAACCGGAGGTATAGATTGCGTAGATAACGCTCTCTGGAGTAAGATCAGGAATCACGGGATTCTGTTGAGTGTCCGAAGGGAGCTCCATATCTTCGGTGATAATCATTTCAACGCCAAAGGAGGCACATGCACTTTTGTTGTGTTCATCCGTGACAATTCGCTTTGCCTCAACGTCTTTGACGATAAACGCGTTTCTATCATGTGGATTCAGTGGATCAAGAGGCGTGAAGGAGGCGCCGGCTTTGATGATACCGAGGATCGAGATCAGGGTTTCGGTTGATTTTTCCATGTAGAGAGGAATTATTTCGCCATGCTGGACGCCCTCTGAAATGAGCCATGCTGCGAAGCTATTGGCCTTTCCGTTGAGCTCTGCATAGGACAACATTTCTCCAGATGCTGTGCGAATAGCGGTTTTTGACGGAGTGGAAGCTGCAAAAGACTCGAAAGCAGCATGTGCAAGTCCAAATTGTGGAAATGACGTTACGGGCCTTGTAATATCTTCAGTCGTGTCCTCATCAACAGGAGAGATCTCATTAGACATTTGGGACGCGACTCCCTCGGGATTGCCTATCATACCGCCCACGATTTGAACAAACCTGCCTAGCAAAGTCTCGGCAGAAAGCAAATCTCCTGCAAAAGGAACTAACATCTTGACCGATGTTGGGTCTGTTTCGCTGATCTCAATCGTGATGTATCTAATTGCGCTGTCAGCGATGATTGAAGAAGCTATAAAATGAAGGGGGCACACTCACTGCGTGAAATTGTCTCCGTGGGTTACAATTGGCACCAATGGTCCACCGGCTAGAGAATCATCTTGCTTCACAAGTATATTTACCATAGTGTTAAAAGCACTTGGTTTCAAGGATCCCTCCGTCAGGGCATTGCGCATGCCAGAGTGGGCAAATTTGGATAGAATCCAGAGATTGCTTTGCACGCTCTTTGCGAAGTCCACAGCCTGAAGCGTCTCGTCTACCTGTACTCTCATGGGCACAGTATTGAGTGTCGGGCCATCTAGCGACAAGATTCCGTCTAGGTCAGCATCTCGCCCTAAAAATGCTGCAACAAATGTTACATCTCGAGTATTGAGCATCGAAGCAAGGGTTAGAGCCCAAGCGGCATGGATGAAGGCACCCATAGTTATACCGTAGTTCTGATTATACTCCGCCAAGCCATTGCCAATTGTGGATTTTAAGACGAATGGCTCAGTAGCCTGTGCACTAACCCCAAGATCAACGACAGTTGCCGTGGCGGACTGGAGATAGCCTCTCCAGAATTCCTTTGCCTTCTCATCGTGCGTGCGTTGCTGAAAGGCGACGTACGAACTAAAGGGTAGCCGAGAAATCATTGACTTCCCTTGTAAGACTGCCATGGTATCCTGGATAACGAACTGACTGGACCAGAAGTCAAACAGACTGTGGTGCATCTCGAGTAGAAGAACTTCCTCATCAATCACAGTAACTCTAATAAGAGATTCATCAAGAGGCATCTCCTCTTTGCTTGATTCTCTCATAACGGAGTCCAGTGAGGCCCCTTTCACAACCGTCCAAGGGATTTCTGCCGATTTCTTGACGGCCTGGACGAAGCTCCGTTTGTGTGGGAAAAAGATTGTTCGTAGAATACTGCTGTGAGCTAAAACTTCGTTCATGGCTGATTGTACCTGAGAAGAACTGACGCCCTGAAGTTTATATGTGCGCTGATAGACATAGTTGACACTTCCTAAGATCGAGTCCCCTAGTATGCCTTCTTGTAGCGGTGTTACGGGATAGGCGTCCTCAAGCCCAGCCAGATTAATCTTCGCTCCTTGTGGGAGTAACGAGAAAGGCACCGGCCTGGAGGTAGCCTCGGCTTTTGGCTCAGTTTGGCAATCAAGCATCTGCCTGATTGACTCGGACTGCAGGATATCTGAGACGGATATGTGGATATTCATTTTTCTTAGGTTGGATGCCACAACAATGGCATCTAGGGATGAGCCACCAATCTCTTGGAACGAAACGCTAAAGTCAACTGCGTCTGGCGATATGGAGAGCGCATCGGCAATGGCCTTTGCAATATTAGCATCAAAATCGAGATCAAGTTTCTCTTCAGCTTCTAGGAGTCGGAGTGATGCATGAGATGATTGTGGCGTAAGCATTGAACGAGTGATTGATAATTTGATCAACTTGTCAGCATCCATAATTTCAACCGCCTTTTGGAGACTGGATATGTCAACCTTTCCGCTGGGTGTGAGGGGCAATTCTTCGCTCCGGACCCAGTATCGAGGGATGGCGTAATGAGGGAGCAAAGCTCGAAGCTCCAAGCGTATCTCTCTGATGAGAGACGCCCAGTCCCTTCCCTTCTCCGGCACGATAACGCCAACCAATGTGTTTCTGTTGAGAATAACGGCAGAGACAACACACGATTGGACGACGCCAGGTTGAACCTGGATTATGAAGTTCGACTCGCTAGGCTCTACTCGCTGGCCGTCAATCTTAGTTTGTTGGTCGATTCTGCCAATAAGCTCAATTGTGCCGTCGTCATTCTCAATGACCATGTCACCTGTCCGATAGAGACGCCCAGGTCCGTATGGATTGTTAATGAACACTTCCCGACTTTTCTCCGGGAGGTTTAGATACCCCTTGCCAAGTTGGTTTCCGCCAAGGCATAGCTCTCCAGGCGTCGTTGGTGGCACGCGGTTGAGAGTATTTGGAGCAAGTACGACATATGTTGTGCCTGTGTTACTGTTAGTTAATTCAAAGCACTCCGCATGTAAGGGGGCGTCAACCCCAAATATTTCATACTATCTGAAGGCATTCCAATGGTTCGTGCTGAATGACCGGGCTTTAGATGGTGTCTCATGTTCAACTACTATTCGTCAATACTCCGCCATTCTCGCTCTGGGATCGGGATTACATACCTGAGTGCATTCGCTAAGGCCGTATGCACTTATGAGTTCGACCTTTCCTGCCCAAGTCTCAACCAGTTCTGGACCAACAGCTTCGCCGCCAAGTGTGATCCTCTTGATAGCCGACGGCATGTTTGATGCGTCAATGAGCTTGAGCATGCTTGGCGTAATCTCAAGTGATGAGATGCCCATTTCTTCAATGGTGTCACTTAGATACAGAGTGATATTCTCTTTGCTTGCAAGGCATAATGTGCCACCGCGGCATAGCGCTCCGAGGATGGTGCGCTGTGCAGCACTGAAAATTGGAGAGTGGCACAGTAGCTGTCTGAAAGGCTGTGATGGGTCCAAGTCGGGGAGTGCAGATATCCCAGCATGGGCAGCAGAGTGCGGAAGTATGACACCTTTAGGGTGTCCAGTTGTGCCGGATGTGTAAATAACATAAGCGGTATCCGATGGGTCCTGATAGTTGTTGATATTGGTGAGATATTTTGCGCTCATTCCTTGGGACACGGCCACAAGATCCTCGATACTTGCTTCCTGCGAGGGCTTAAAGCTTCCCTCAGTTGTGGCATCAGTGATGACGAATAACGCCTTGGTGTCATTGATGATAAACCGATTCCGCTCCGCAGGAGAGTCTGTTGATAGTAGAACATAGGCTGCCCCAGCCTTCAGGACTGCCAGTAAGGCAATAACCAGGTTGATGGACCTGGAGACAGCAATGGGCACAATGGTATTTCTGGCCCAAGACAACTGTCGTGCCACTCCATTGGCAGCTTCGTTGAGTTGCCGATAGGTCAGCTCATCTTGGTTCTCAAATTGAACCGATATCGCGTCCGGAGTTTTCTTGGCTTGTTTTTCAAACAGCGATTGGACGAGTCCATCTGACTCATGCGGAACCGCCTCGATGTCTGATGAGGAAGGACTGAGAGTTTTGAAGATTTCCTCAAAGCCTGAGACTTGGTCAAGCTCAAACTCGAGGAAGAGCTTGCGGCCCCTGAGGAATACCGTGGCGGGAGACCGCTGCACAACTTGAATGGCCATCTCGAATTTTTAAAAGTGAAGGGCAAAGAGAAAAGTCGAAGGCAAATGGGAAGGAGAGATGAAATGAGAGAAAAGTTGTGCCTGCTCGTGATTGATATTCTAGAACAGTAATAGAGAAAATACAACTGTTATATATTCCACCATCTATACCATCTCTCCCCGACAATCCAGCCCAAAACGAACACCCCCATCTTCCTCAGCGACTGCTGTAATCCTACAGCCCCATCTCCAATACGCCTTGCAGTATACTACCCATGACTTGCAACAAACAGCCAGGCCAGAAGCGGTGATGATGTGGTCAGGGTAAGCTGCGCTAGGGAACTCCGAAAATACGACAACGCAGGCGTTGGTAGCTTCGAGGATAGCGAAAAGAGACATGGAGAGAGCCATGGTGACTAGCCCCGCGGCTATTTCCCCGTCTTAGTAGATGCTCCGCGTGGAACCAGATTCAGCCAGCGTATGAGGCACGGAGATATTCTGAGACGCTGCACGTTGTTGTTAGCTGACCAGGCGGATTCAGCCCCTAGGCTAAAAACGTGGTATGACTGCTTCAAGGTACCGAGGTCATGGTCTTAGAAACTAGGGCCATTACGAGGCTTGCAACCCTTTGCGGTTTCAGGGTCCAGTCAGAGCTGAGAGTTACAAA
The DNA here is from genome assembly GCA_000750675.1 of Pseudogymnoascus sp. VKM F-3808. Lineage (NCBI taxonomy): Eukaryota > Fungi > Ascomycota > Leotiomycetes > Thelebolales > Thelebolaceae > Pseudogymnoascus > Pseudogymnoascus sp. VKM F-3808. The sequence goes on from JPJR01000360.1 coordinate 49,368, forward strand.
TTCAAACTGCGATGAGGCAGACAGATAGGATGAGGTGCTAAGCCTTCACACTTGGGTGGGTTGAGGCCATAGAAGATTTGGCCAGAAGGCTAAGCCAGAGCGTAATACTCACAGGTAACATCATTTGGGGGCTAAAACGCGTGGTAAATAAGAGTTAGACGCAGGATATACCAAAAATCTCACTCCAGCTGGTCCCGAAGAGGCTTATACATATTTTCTGTGTGTAATGGCAGCCGCGGCGCGCGGCACTATTATCAAACCGTAGCTGACATGAGGAGAAGAGAATACGCGGACATAAGCATCGAAACACGGGAAGGAACAAATTACAGCCTTTTAGTTTTTTCGGAGGGACTCCTTCTGATCAATGTAGTGATCCTGTACCGAAACTGATTGCATTTCGTAAGCGGACATCACATAACTGTGCTTTGTAATGTGTAATGTGATAAATCTTGCCAAGACCACAAACAAACGGCCACTTCATTGTGCTGCCCACCACTACACCTCAAATATTCACTTCTTTGTTCTCTTTTACTTTTGCCAACTTACTTCACCAAATAATCTACAATCAAATCACACGTTTTCCACAACATTTCAACTTAACCACTATTCGCAATCACAATGGCACAAGTTCTCACTATCGCAGGCGGCACCCAGGTGCCGGCCGTGAACTTCCACGTCCAAGAATCTCTCGTTGAGCCCAAGGCCAACGAGGTTCTCGTCAAGACACTTGCAGCTCCAATTAACCCTCTTGACATTCTCGTGCTTGCAGGAATTTACCCTGTCAAGCCATCGCACGCTCACCTCAACGAGCCCATTTTGGGCTATGACGGCGTGAGCGAAGTCCTCGAGGTCGGAAGCAGCGTAACCGGTCTCTCACCAGGTGATCTTGTTGTCCCAAGCAAGTTCGGAACGGGCACTTGGCGCACTCATGCTGTGCTCGACGCTGCGTCACTCCAGAAGGTTACACGCCCCAGAGACCTCGCTTTCGCATCCATTCTCCGCATCGGGATCGCCCCTGCATTTTGCCTCGTGGAAGACATGAGAGCCTTGAAACCGGGTGACTACATCATCCAGAATGCCGGGACCTCTCTCCTCGCTCAGTTTGTTATTCAGTTTGCGCTTCGCCGCGGCATCCATGTCATCAATGTTGTCCGTGACCGCGAGGCTTCCGAGCTCGAGAAAGTGGAGGCGTCTCTCCGCAAGCTAGGAGATGTTATAGTCACTACGGAGAGTGCCCTCGCTGGAGATGCCCGAGTTAAAAATAAACGCATCACACTCGCTCTGGACTCCGTATTCGGGGCCTCCGGGCGCGGGCTTGTCAAGGCTCTTGCCGTGGGCGGGACTTACGTGCAGCTGGGCTTTCTGGGCGGACCTGCAGGGGGTCCCATCGCGATTGATCCCACGGACCTGTTTGCCCGTCAGCTGACAATGAAGGGATTCCGTGGGTCGGCGCAGGTGGGTTTGCGTTCGCCTGAGGAGCAGGTGGATCTGTTCAACTGGTTCGTGGAGCTGTTCAACAGCGGGGAGTTGCAGTTGCCTGCCCTCGGCCTGCAGAAGGTGAAGTGGTCTGTCGGTAACGCCAATGGAAGCAAGGAAGCCCTTCTCGAGGCTGTGAAGCGCGCCAGAGGCGGTGCTCTAGGACAGAGAAAGCAGATCATCCTATTCGACTAGTGGTCTGGCAGATGGTTACAGGGCACATGGCGCGTGGCAAGTGCAACCGAGACAGACATTGAGCAGATCGGGTGAATGGACACAGGCTGGGGCTCTACTATAGCAAGAAGGCAGGGGATGGTGGAACGTTACACCCTTCTATGCTTTCATAGTCAAATATCCGCAATACAGAGTTATGAAAGTTATATTTGGCTCGTTTATTGCTGTACCATGAATGTGCCGCAGTGGAATATACGAATCGTTCATGCGGTATCCTCCGTGTACGAAAGGAAAATCTAGATTTCCCCATATGATCCCCCAGCATTCCGGGGCCATAACGAATAAGGCTTTTACCATGCAAGGTAGTCTTCGTGTGGGCGGCACGGGAGAGAAGGGCTGATCATCAGCCTGACATCAGATACCCAATACCGCGTTTAACCCCATCCACACCTATTGTTGAACTCTCCGTGTAACTGTTACTGTAAACACCCCTCGTGGCGCAGCCGTACTGGGTACGCAGAGAAATATGCGATGCAAGTCTGACGGGCCCAAGGGGGTGGCAAAAATTAATAATGCAAATCCCCGTATGTTCGTACGGGAAGTTGGATATTCTGATATTCTGTGCAACAGAAAGATTTGTGTTACGGGATCAGGATATCCCTGTCGTGTTTTCGATAACCGGAAGGGGATGAGCGTTAAAATGGTCTCACGACAGTTACTCAAAAAAAGCAGATTTTCTCACATTGTGCTCTTGTGACTCGTTACAGTTACTGTAGAAGATAGTAAAACATTCACTCATCTCACATGCGTAATTCTTCCTTTGGTCTCAAAATCAAAATAAATCAATTAGCCAATAAAATCAAAAACTAGCAAACTTCATCGACGCACTGCACCTGCGTTCACCACATCTCTCCCTTACTGCGTAACACTAGCCTTCAACATGTCCTCCAACCCCTCTGGGCGAATCGGCTGGTCATCATCAATTCGTAACCCATTGATGATTCTAGCTAGGGTAGAATAAGTTCCCAAAATAATGAGCACCTCCACCAGCTCCGCATGGCCAAGGATCTCCACCGCATCCCTGATCGTGCCAGGGGTATTGGTGTAGGTCGCGAGCTGCTCATCAACAACACGCAGGATTACGCGCTGGCGGTCAGTCCAAGGACCTTCGCCCTGACGCACGCTGGTGGCAGTGCTGCCTATGGCGGCGATCTTTTCGGCGCCAAGGTCGAAGATTTCAGCGACGGGAAGGTTGACATCGTACTCATACTTTGCGCCGAGGGTGGTGGCAGTGCGGAGGACGATGAGTTGCTATTTCCGTTAACTTGTTCTCACTTTCCAATGGTTGTGCCGCGCCTGTCTTAGGTGTGGTGTAGAAAGGTGTGACAACTTACCCAGTCTAGCAAGGGAATCTTACGGACGTCCTTGTTGAAGCAGCCCCCGATCAGCCCCATCATGTGTGGGAAAAGACCCGGGGAGTGCGCGAGTAGGAGAAAGATGTTTCGACGGAACGGGAGGACGTTGATTTTTGCGGCGATTTCAGGGGGTGCGGTGGCCGCATCAACGTAGGGGACAAGACAAGTATGGCGGAAGGGGTCGTCGTGGGTTTGGGTTGGGGCAGACATGATTACTGACTTTGGGGCTGGGTATGAAAATGAAAATTGTTGATGAGCTGAAGTGATGGTGAAATCTCTGTTGCAGAAGCTGGTGTCTGAGGAATTAGGCAAAGATGAGAGGGAATAGCCAAATTTATCTTCTCAGCTCGTCCATGTCCTAGTGAGATGTCGATTACAAACAACAAACTATAACATTCTACGGCTCTCTGATCTATTTCTGATGCAGCGCCGTCACGTAATTCGTATGCTAGAGTCGATACCCTCATTACATTACTACATAAGACGGGCGTCTCCATGTCAGCCATTCTTCCCGACCCGAAGTATGTATGTCAGCGCACTGCCGCTTACCGAGCAGTGCAACACTGCACCGCGTCCTACGCACATAAGCTCCTGAAAAAAAGGTACAGGCCGCATTTCTAAGCTTGTCATACCTCGCGTCTCTTCCTCCTTACTTGGCGCGGAGATGGTACCGGGTTAGGTAAGGCGGAGAAGTGCTGGCGGGTAGATTCAGCTACCAGGGTTGTCATGCGTGGAGTTTCAGGGTTGGTGCGCGAGGCAGCGGGACTTTGTTTGTGGGGGCGGACTTCTGCAGCTGATATTCGCATGGTAAGAGCCGGAGAGTGGAGCGCGGTTCGCCTTGGATGGCTCAGCTGTGTGTGACAATCGGTCCTTCAGACGCACCGGATGCGAGGTTTGAGAAAGAGGGTTTTATTTTGAGAGGGCTGATTTACGTTTAATGCATCGGCTGAAGAGGAGGAACGCTAGTTTATAGAATGGGCGCAGTGAAATTTGTTATAGAATGGACGGGATTCCTCGATTTTAATATTGAATATTCAAGCTCACCTTCTTCTATCTTCTTCAACATTCAGCTTCATCCTGTTTTACAGTCTCATATTTTGGGCACTCAAGCACAGCACATCACAATGGAGAATTCCACTCCCCCCGCCATTCCCTCCTTCCACTCCACTATCCTATCCCTACCCTCCTCTCTCCACGACAACTATTCCCATCGCCTCACCTACCTCGCTCCTCTCCTGCGCCCCTACATCTACATCCCCCTTCTTCTCACCACCTACATCCTCTACCACCGCTACCTCACCGGGCTCTCTCACATCCCCGGTCCCTTATCTGGCACCTTCAGCAACTTCTGGAAAATCAATGCGGCATGGCACGAAGAGATGCCCCAACGCAATATCGCTGCACACCGCAAGTACGGCCCGCTCGTACGCGTAGGAGCAAACATGATCAGTGTTGACGATCCCGCCTCACTGTCGACTATCTACGGATTTAAGCCGATTTACCTCAAGACGGCTTTCTATCCTATCGTTGAGGCGCTGTATAATGGCAAGCTTCTCGCAAACCTGTTTACCACACGCTCGGAACAGTACCACGCACGCCTGAAACGTGCGTCTGTCACCGCGTACTCTATGACTGCCCTTGCGGATCTTGAGCCACACGTGCAGCCTGTCATCGATCTGTTCCTGCAACGCATCGACGAGGTCGGCGCTGGTGGCACAAAGGCCTTTGATATCGGGTCTTGGCTGCAGTTTTTCACCTTCGATGCGCTAGGAGAGATCAACTTCTCCGAGCAACTTGGATTTTTAGAGACTGGTACTGATGTGGGGAAGAGTATCGGCACGATTGATGGGCTGTTAGCGTACCTCTCTGTTATAGGGCAGGCGCCATGGTTGCATCGGTTTTTGCTGGGAAACCCGATATTGCCGCATGTGTTGCCAATTGAGAGCAGTAATGAAGTTCAGAATGTGAGTTTTCCATCTGAAATGAGAGCCCATGGAAACAGTAACAGAAGCTAACACTCACCAGTTTGCGATCAAGATGATCAACAAACGCAAATCCCCTTCGCCAACCAAAGAGCCCCACCGGGATATCCTCGCCCGCCTCCTCGAAGTTTCTGAAAAAGATCCCTCCAAGCTTACATTCGAGGAGATCATTGCACTTACCACCACCAATCTCATCGCCGGCTCTGACTCCACTGCCATCGGCCTCCGCGCAATCCTCTATTTCCTCTGCCGCACGCCTAAGTCCTACAAGCGCTTACAGGCAGAGGTAGATGGAGCCTTTGACACTGGTGCTCTTACCACCCCTGTTAAATACGCCGATGGCACTAAACTGCCTTACCTGAACGCTGTCGTCACTGAGGCGCTGCGCGCGCACGCAGCTACTGGATTCGTTCTGGAGCGCGAGGTGCCAGAAGGGGGCGTGACAATTGCGGGGGAGTATATCCCTGCGGGTACTATTGTGGGGATTAACAGCTGGGTGATGCATGCTAATAAGAGCGTATATGGGGAGGATGCGGAGAGTTTCCGACCAGAGAGATGGTTGGATGAGGAGAATGAGGGTGAGGCGTTTGAGGAGAGGCTGAGAGAGATGAAGAGGTGCAATATGGCTGTGAGTGGTTCGTTCCGTTTTCACGGGTGACACAAAGCTAACATACTCCGCCTAGTTCGGCGCCGGCCCCCGCGTCTGCATTGGCCGCAACATTTCCATGATGGAGATCATCAAGTTCATCCCTGCGCTAGTTCGCATGTATGACTTCCGCCTTGCCGAGCCCGAGAAGGAGTGGAAGGTGCTGGGCCACTGGTTCACAAAGCAGACTGGCATGGACATGATTTTTGTGAAGAGAGTACATGCTTGAGCTAGAGCATTACGACATATCATGAGTGTTATTTATTTTATTTTGAACGTTGAATATTTGTTTGCACTCTATATTTTCCTTGGTTTTTCTTAGGTAAAGAAAGTGTTAGTGTCATATAAAATCCCTTTCCTTTCATAACTGCCATTGGGACGTTTAGAATTTAGTCAGGAGAATAAAGCAAACTGTTTGCACCAATAGCACCTCACCTATGTACATGCAGTTAAATATAGTCTTTCCGTTGATATTGTCGTCTGTATTATCCGTTGCGATAGAGTGTCGTCGATGCCAAGCCACTAGTGCAACAGGGGTACTGTGACATGCATTAGCGCCATCTGTCAGACAAGTGCCCATCGCCGACTAAAGCTAATTTGGGATATATGGCTACATATGCCCCAGAAGAGGCAAGGGACAGAGATTGGGCGTTTTGGGCTTGAATATGCAGACGGCGTGCAAGTCTATATTAGGTAAGGCACAAAACGGCACAAAATATTGGCGTAAGCCGTGCCGTGTTATAGCCGATTCAGGTGCGACCCGAAAATGGACACAAGGTCACAATGGGGGGGATACAAGTGACACAAAAGAGTGGCCGTATATTGTGTGAACTTAGGGTTACATGCCGCATTCGCTATGCGCTTGTCTTAGTAATGCGAAGTTATTCCAAGACATGAACCGTGTTGAAGAACTGTCGTGGTTATCTGGATGCCGACCGTAGGGTGCAAGTATGCGCTTCTCCCGAGACACGAGACTTAAGATACCCATTTAGATACAAAGCTGACGATTATTGTTGCTAACGGAGAGTAGCATCTAGTCTCGCCTTACGCCATGGCTATGTCCGCGTTTGTCTCCGATACATCGTGACCATACTTCACCTGAGATGGCAGTATTAGGCTGGCGCATGACATAAGCTAGATCGCGGTGATATGATAGTAACCCCCCCGTGTAACTTTTATTTCCGGACCTGGTTACATAAGGCAGGCAGATTGAGGTGGTTGATAGGAAACGAAAGCGCAATCAGAAATAGTATGAGCGAGAAAGAGGGAAGGCGCAGCCGGGAGGCTGAGGACGAACCCGATAGAAAGCGTGACAGACGTACGTGGCGTGCTTTCTGTAAATGTTTCACCATCACTGCTGTATGTATGCATCTACCCGATCTGTACTCATCTCGCATGCAACCATCCGTCAGTAGTGCATGCAGTGTAAGGGACGAGAACAAACGTAAGCGCCCAGTTCAGGGAGAACCAGTAAGATGGGGCTAGAGTGGTACCGGAGTCCGATACGAGGCTGAGCGCTGCGTTGGCATTTTTAAACTCGTTCAGCCGTGGTAACGGCCGTCGTGGGTTTTGCCGTCTGACTATGGCAGCCGCGCAGCCGCACTAGCCCATGTGGCTCCTGCCGCTTCTCAGCCTGGATCTGACGACTTCGCGGGGTGGCAGGGAACAGACAAGGGAAGGTTGGGGGCCGCCCTATGTCGCCTACCCTTGTAGGAATATCCCTGCTGCAACACCCTGAGAGCTTATCAATCAGTCCCGACTTCCAGACCCCATCGTTCGTCCTTCTATCCCATGTCACATTTCTACTGCTTGTGTCACTACCATTCTATCGCGTCTCACTGTAAGCGACAGCAATCGCGGTATCCAATCTGACAAGTATTTATGGATTGGTTAATTAGAATAAGAAGGAGGGATAGAAAGCAAGAGAGGACAAGGCTGACATCGAGCACGAGAGATGGATTAGAAAGCAAGGCACACCAAGAAGGTAGGAGATGTCACGGGAAAGCTGATTAATACGCTCGACATGCGCGTAGTTGCCTGTCAGCTTCTTGTTCGTTACCTGTGGGCTGAAAATTAGAAATGGGGAAGACAGTGCTTCTAATAAGGGAGTAAGAGTCTGTGTATGTGTAGTTATCTTTTTATTTTCTCCCCAAGCTTCTTCAAGGACGCAATATTTCCTGTTTGCTCCCACTTCCTCGCCTTGATCCCTTCATTCCTACTTTACTCCTTACCTCTTTTCTCCTCGCCTTTTATTTCCTTTATATCAAAATACATCTCTCCTATCACCAAATACCTAACATCCACCACCGCAATGAGCTCCTCAAACCCCACCGAGAAATCCTCTATCCGCTCCCTCCCTCTCCCTGGTGCCGAAGCAGACATCGAGCGCGCGGAATCTCCTCCAACCGGCCGCCAAATCCATGGCTTCCAATGGTTTCTTGTTGTCGTCGCTGTCCTGAGCAGCATGTTCATGTATTCACTCGACGGAACCATCGTCGCTGACCTCGTGCCCTCCCATCGTCGCAGGCGTTATCGCGCTCTCTGGCAACGCTTATAGCTTCCCGCTTAATACGCTTGAGTTGGCAGCGCAGAACTGGTATAACGTGTCGGAGCAACTCGGATGTGGAGCTCAAGGAGATACCATGAAATGTATGCGCCAGGCAAACTGGGATGGTCGCTGACCTCGTGCCCTCCATCTCCAACGAATTTCACGCTGTACCGTTGCTTCCTTGGCTCTCTGTCGGTTTTATGGTTGGCTCCATAGTCACCGTTCTGCCACTGGGGAAACTGTACGGCAAATACAATGCCAAGCACCTATATCTCATCTCTGTCGTGATATTCTTGGCTGCGTCGGCGCTGTGTGGTGCGGCACCGAATATGAGCGCTATGATCGTGGGCAGAGTGTTGCTTGGCATGGCAGGAAACGGAATTTACTTTGGAATTCTAACGCTTCTGAGCGTGTATACGGATGATAACGAGCGCCCAACATATCTCTCGCTGGTCGGTCTGATCTGGGGCGTCGGCACTGTTCTCGGACCTGTTGTAGGCGGGGGATTTGACAAGGTCAATTGGCGGTGGGCGTTCTACTTGAACCTCAGTGAGTAACCTCCCTTTATTTCTAAACAACGCAACGACTAACAATCCATAGTAATCGGCGGAGTATGTGCTCCTGTCTACATCTTCCTCCTCCCCGCCTTCGACCCGTCTCCATCCACTTCCCTCGTTGCCCGCAGCAAGAACTTCGACTTCCTTGGCGCAACCCTCTCCATCGCCTCGATCCTCTGCCTCGTCATGGCCATCAACTTTGGAAACGCATTATACGCCTGGGATAGTGCCCCCATAATTGTCCTTTTCGTTCTCTCTGGTGTTCTCCTCATCCTCTTCGCCATCCAGCAGAAAATCGCATTGTTCACGACCAAATCGGAGCGCATGTTTCCCGCGCACCTGCTCCGAAGCAAAGAGGCATGCCTTCTATTCGTTGCTGCTGCCGGATGCAACGCCGCAGGCTTTCTACCTGTCTACTATATCCCTGTGTACTTCCAATTTTCCCGTGGTGATAACGCGCTGGAGGCTGCCGTGCGCCTGCTACCGCTAATCATCTTGCTGAGCGCCACTATTATGGCACAGGGGTTCTTTATGAGCAAGCTGGGGTATTATCAGCCTTGGTATCTTGTTGGTGGAGCGCTGTTGCTGGCTGGAGACGTTCTTCTTTGTAAGTTTCCTTTCATTTGTGGCTCTCTCACTGGCTAACTTGGTAATAGCTTGCATCGATGAGAATACGAGCGTTGCCAAAATTTACGGATACGAAATCCTCGTCGCCGTCGGCGCTGGTTCATTCATCCAGGCTGGGTATGCGACTATCCAAACCGTCGTCCCTGCATCTGATACTTCCTATGCCATTGCGTGAGTTCTTCCATCCCCTGTTGTTCCTTAAATCCAAGCTCTCTAACACCGGCTAGATTCATGATGCTCGCCCAGTTTATTGGCATTGTCTTTGGCCTATCCATCGGCGGCGCAATCTTCATCAACACTGCCCTGTCCTCCCTTCGCTCGCTTCTACCTCTCCTCTCGGAAGCAGATCTGCGCGTCGTGATCAGCGGCACCAGTTCAAATGCTATCGAGCTCATCCCAGTGGCGTTGAGAGATGACGCAGTAGCGGCGATCGTGGGAAGTCTAAGAAAATTGTGAGTTTACTCTTTGCTTTACATTGTGATAAAAGGATGGAGCTGATAGAGTTGTAGGTTTATCCCAGCGTATGTTGCAGCTGCAGTGGCACTTGTGGTGTCAGTATTTATCAATGTTAGTCTACCCAAACTACGCGTTATTACTCCCTTGCCATGATTTATCAAACTAATACATACTTCAACAGCGCGGGAAAGCCTTCCATGCCGCACGCGCGAACAGCTAGGCGGGTACATATATATATGTAGTTCATTCATTTGGCAAGGTGCGATAGATAAATGGGCGATTATGAGGTATCTACTGGCAAATATTTCAAACTTGTGTTTTCGTTATTGCATTTTATCTATTTAGAAGTTTGGTTCGCAGAGTATGTCAGAATGCGTAGACATTGGGGACTTGAAGCATATAGGCAGCTATAAAAATTTCCCATTTGTTTACAACATATAATTTGAGCTCAGGGCATGATCATAACTCACTCGATAGAGCTTGAGAAAGGCGCAGGAAGTGAATAGAAAGGGACCATTTTAGATTCAGTGGGTACGAAAGCCCACGGTTTGTATTATTATATAATATTATAGGCGCACGAATATAGGCGTTGATATTCTGCAAAATATATGCGGGAAAAAACAAACCCTAACTCGAAGTTGTTTCCGCTTGCTGGCACCATTCTATGAGTGCGCTAAGAGTCTCAACGGCCCTCCGACTATCCCCCCACATTTTCAACTCCATCAACAACTTACGTCCCTCAATTAGCACGCGCACTGGTCCCCGCGGGCTACACAGGTTCCCCACCCCCGTAACAACTGCCCGCATTTCCCCTCCCCTCTTCACGAACAGCTGAACCAACTCATCGTCCGCTGGCCGATCCAACCGCATCAACGTCGGGAACAACGCATCCACGTCATCCTCATCCCCAGGCGACTCTCCATCCTTTAAAGCCGGCGTGTACGTTGCAAGTGTCCCGTATGCCCACATAGCTAAAGTAGCAAGAAATACACTAGCCGGTTCGTAGAACGCGTCGGCAGAATAGCGACGTACGTGCCAAAATAGCACTCCTGCGTGGATCATGGCTAGACGGGCTTTGTGCTGGTCGTCCTTCGCCCAGCGGCGGACATAGTCTTGCGTGCTGGTCAGGTCGGCATCAGATGCTGGTGTGGTTTCTCCACCGCGAAAGCGAGCTAGGCGTACGATCTGGCTCAATGGTGTGAGGAGGACGACGCGGGCGAGATGGAGATGTAGGATCGTAGGATGTTCCATGCCAGAAGCGACGCCAATGACGCTGTTGGCGTGCCAGTGTAGGATGTCGAGGACGTCGCAGGCTGAGTTGCGCCATTTTGAGTACGTTGGAATATCAGGAAGCCAGATGGGCGTCGATCTTTCTATAATGCTTATGCTCTGCCTTTCTGCTTTTGGGCTCCAGAGACTAAGGGGTTGCTGCAAGAAGGTCGCTACTTCTTGGGTTCGCCGGAAGAGAGCATGGATGCAGAGAATACGGCTGAATTCGCCCATAGACGATTGGAGATATTTTTCAACGTATGCGAGTTGAATGGCGGCGTGTAGTGAGGGGTTTGCTAAGGGTTCGTAAGCATTATGGATTAGACGTCGCTTCAGACAGCAGGCTACTTACGCGTAGAGGCTCCGTACAGCTGCTGCCAGTCGAGTGCTGATTCAGCCTCCCAAAGGACTTCTTGACATGGCAAGGGAACTCTAGCATCTTCCAGGGTCAGGACTGAGCGTGTGTCAAAGTGAAAACTCGACATGCAGTCTAACATCTACAGAGTCGCTTGTTAGTTGGTTCTCCAAACTTGCCAGAGCAACTTACCCATATGCAGTATCCAGTACGTCGTCTACTTTCTTCCTCGTGCCAAACTTCCCAGCCATTACTTGCAGTGGCTAAATTGATAGGTAGATCTGAGCCGGTTTTCGCTGTAGGTAAATCCCATTCGCTGCTACAGAAAGAATCAAAGTCGCTTTTGTATGCAGTAGCAAATTTCTTGAGGCGCGTGTCGCCACTATACGAAACCCCAATACTATTAAGCAGCTTAGCTTGTATTAAATCTAGCCCATTAGGTTTTGCATCATCATCAGCTTCATTCTGTTTAATAAAATGGTCAGTGCCCACGCAATCGACACTGTGGGTAGCAACGAGAGCTTACAACAGTCTGAATCGCACGGCGTGTAAATTCATGCATGGCAACAATGAAGATATCGTTGTGTTCGGATTCCATGTAATGGCTTCCGATAGAGGCTAAGGCTAATACTAGTAGCCAATGCCTTGTCGATAAAGTGAGCGTGGGATAGTGTAAGAAAGGAAGAATTGGCTGAAAATTCTCCATATAAAGGGAAACTAAATGGCTGAAAATCCCTATGGGGGGAAATGATCCTCTAGCAAATGGTGGATAATGTGTACTTGTGATACACGTCCGTTTGAATACTTGTAGAATCTCATTATATGTGGTATGTGGGAGCTCCTTGGTGTTAGGGGTGGAGTTTTCGAGAGGTTCGTCAACCACTGGGAAGATGAATCCGTCACCATGCATCGCATTCTCATAGTGGGGAGAAGGTGTAAATGACTCGGTCCTGTAGGGTGCCTTGCGGACTCGAGGTAGCCGCGCACCGTCTCCATCGACATAGAAGTGGCCAGCATACGGTGTGCTTTGTGGCTTATCGACGCCTTGGTTCTCTAAGTGAAGTGGGTATCCGTCAGGGCCACTCCCTTCTTGGAGCGATGAGACATGTAACGCCGCGTTGTCACGCGCCACAGTACTACTGTTTGCTCCAATTCCAGGTGCATCTCCGAGAAGATGAGGGGACGTCTGGTCGAATGGCTCCGTGGCTGCGTCTCTGTCCTCCATATGGAAGTCTGGTGTCCAAGCATCTGGCAGCCAGTTTATAGACGACAAATTATTTTGATACCATGGCCCTGTAGTTTGAGTAAGCCCGTGATATTCATTCTGTACATTTGCGACCGTATTTTGAAAGCTAGGACTGCTTGGTAGCTGGGGGTTATTAGTACTCAAACCCCCCTGATTTTCAGAAATTAGAGACGAAATGTTCATTGGCGACTGAGACTCCGCGATATGGAGTTGGACTGGAGCTAGAGATGCTGTGCCATCGAATAGGTGGTCATTCCGCGAAGAGTGTCTATTGTAGGTGTTTCCAGCATTACTCCGAAGATCCAAGTTGTGCTCGCTCGCACCGGCTTGGTCACCAATGGCCGGCTGATAGCCAAGATTATGGCCTTTGGCGGCAGCCGGTGACTGAGAGGTATTGGACCAAGACATGACCGATTCATGAGGGCTCGTTACCAGATGCTCGGCGCTCGAACCATTCGACGCTTCCTCAGGTGTTGAGGTCAGATTCTCCCGCCGGCGCCTGCCCGGCGCGGGATACTCACACTCAAGGGAGCGCCTCTCACATGTTGAGCACGGGGTCTCGCCACTGCACTTTCTGCGCGACGCAGCGCAGGCAAGGCATGCCCGAGCCCCCTTCTCAAGCGCACTACGCTTAGGCTCAGAGTGGACCTTCTCATGACGCTTCAAGGCGTCGCTATGGGTGTCGCATGTCAGCGAACAATAATACCACGTGATCGCATGAACCAGAACTGGAGCTCTCCCAACGTACAGTCTGTAGAAGCCTTTATGGCAGTGGCTGCATTCCAGGTATCGCTCTGTCTTGTGACTGCGCGCGTGACGAGTGAGGTGCTCGACGCGTCGGAATGCATAGTGGCACTCCAGGCACTTGTAGGGCCGCTCCAGATGGCTCCTCTGCGCCGCATCGAGAGCGTTTATGTTGGATCTCGCGCCCCGATCTATTATAGGTGGAACTGTCAGCATTAGAGTCGGGGTTCAGAGGCGCGTCTCCGGGGCTTACTCACCCATGTCCGGCACGGTCTGCAGGTGGGCGATTGGTAGTTGTTTGGTTGTTTAGGTAGGGATTTGAGATAGAGTATTTGGGGTCCTGTGGGGGAAGGAACTAGCATATGCTGTCTCGTACTGCCTCGATCTGGACTGCGTGTGCTCCATGCCGATAAAACGATCTTAGACTCTCGATGCTAAGGTTTATGGTGCAGTATATCCTATATCGGACCGGAGGGGAAATGCTGTAGCAACGATTGCGCCTGTGAGTGGACCAATCTGCCAGTCGTCGAGTGCCGCCTTGATCATGGATCTGCGGTTCAGACTACTGTTGCTCTGGATGGCACCCCTGTGCTTGGCAGTTAACCCACCGGAGTTACCCCGCATTCTGACACCCATGGCATACGGCTGTCCCTGGCCTCACTCCGGCTGGCCGGACCCTGCCTTCTTCTATGGATACGAGGTGCGGAAAATATACCAACGATCAAAATTTTACCGCTGGTCACGCGCCACAGGACAGTACATAGACATAAGTGAGTTTTAATGGCAGCCCAAGCGTCTATTCTATTCCCAGAGCGTCTATTCTATTTGCAAAGTGTCTATTCTATTTGCAGAGTGTATTCACTGTACTGTACTGTACTGTACCGTTGTTCTATGCCAGCTTCCTCATCCCTACTCGCATATGGCCCTTCCCCCCACGATTGTCCCTCAACGCGTAAGGAATAAAGTTGAGCTTTCCAACTTTTCCATCGCTATTCCGCGTGATGGACCCAAGAGGCAATTGCGGGGCTAGGCTTTTGTCAACAGTAAGAAAAGACGCACAGTCGTGCCCTGACAAAGCAACATATGGCTCTCCTGTCTCTTGAATTGACGCCTCACTCTCAGAAATGACCGCTGCAGGATCGAGAACAAGGCTCTTGAAGTGGTCATTTACCCACGCGTTGTCGACATCTTCTAGACAGTACACCAACGGGCCCCTCGCCAGAGCTATAATGCCTTGATTCGTGTACGGATGCGGAGATACAAATCTTGGCTTCAAAGGAATGTTGAGTGCGAAGTTTGGATTATCTCTGAGCCAGTCCGCAGGAAGCGTCAAGTATCCTTTCGTAACTTGACGGCTAGGCAATTCTGGCGATATCTGGATACGGATTAGCATTGCTCGTTGTCTGTTCTTGGGAACGCACCGTCCACTCAGTTGCCCAACCAGGAATTCGGAGATTGATTGTCGTATGCACATCAGATGCATTCTTAACAGCAAATCCAATCTTTCCTTCCCACGGCCAATTCGAAACCTGCTTGATTTCCACTGTGGTGCCCTCAACATCGACAGATAGCGTTGCGGAAGAGTATATGTGAACGTTCACGGATAGACTTTTATCATCCACCTTCGAGGTCCACAGATATCCGCCAATATACCCAAGTAGTCGGGTGACATTAGGGGGACAGCAGGCGCAGGTGAACCACTCAGCTCGGCGTGATAAGTCTGTATCAGTCGATGCGAGCTGGTTGACGTATGTAAATCGCTTCCCGTCGGCGGACATCCCTGTCATGACAGCGTTGTAGAAGCAGAGCTCCATGATATCCGCGAATTTCCCGTCCAAATCGAGCTTCACAAAGTCAGTTGTCACTGATAATCGTCGGTAGTAGTATGAAACCTACCTGAAGTAATCTTTCCGCGAGCATCATGACTCCAATTCCTGCACATGTTTCTGCATAGCATCCTCCTTCATCAGTTCCAGATGGGAGGAAGTAATCGATTCCAAAACCTTCCCACTGCTTATGTGCGCCAATCCCCCCAGTCAAATACATCTTCTTGTCCACCATATTCGACCACAGTCGCTCTAGAGCATCCCGCTTAGGCTTATTGTCTTTTGGAGCCTCTAGCCGGACGAGATCGGCGACAGCTGTGAGCAGATACGTCGCCCGCACGCTGTGCCCTTCAATGGTAGGCTGATCAACGATTGGGACATGCGCTTGATAGTACTGATAGGGTCTCTCGGCAGGCCAATACGATAGCCTGTCATGGGGGCCCTCTCCTCTCTCGTTGGCTTCGACATCAAAATAATGCCGCCCATCCTGTCCAGTTGGATTCCCACGCTCTTCGATAAAATAACGAGCGAGATCGAGGTGTCGAGGATCCCGTGTAAGTTCGAATAAACGGAGAAGTGCCAGTTCGATTTCTGGGTGTCCGGGGTACCCGTGTCTCTGGTCCGGGCCTGGACCGAAGGTTTTATGTAGCAAATCAACATATTTCAGAATTGGCTCCATGAGATCGTCTGTACCATAGTACTTGTTATGAGCAAGCGCAGCTTCGATGAGATGACCAGCGTTGTACCTGCCCACAACTATGTCAGAAAATGTAGCCACTATTTTGCTTCGATAGCTAGGACCAGGGATCTTACAATTCGTGCAAGTCCCGCAAGCACGTAAAGCGCTTTTCGGGGGCCACGACGGTAAAGTGGATATTGAGATATCCATCCGGCTGCTGTGCCACGCGGATCATGTCCACCAGCTCCTTCACGGCGTTATCGATAGTGTCGTCGTGTTTCCAGAGCAGGAAGTAACAGGCGCCCTCGATCCACTTCGCAACGTCGGAATCCCAGAACAGATGGTTTGGGACTGGCCACACGTCTGGCTCATCGTTGTAGGAGGGATCCCATTTCAACTTAAAGGCATCATAACGGCCCGTCGACTTGAGGACGTCAAGTTGGTAGAGCAGGGTGTTTTGGTAAACTATTTCGCGGCGGCGGCTGATAAAGGATGGCTCGGGAAACGTAGTATTCGAAAAGGCCGTCTGTGGGTGTGCCTGTGCCATGGTGAAAATATAGAAAACTGAAGCCTGTCTATTTGGATATAAAGTTATGTATGAGAGAAAAACATGTAAACTTGGGTGAAATACTATAGCTTCTCTACAGTAACTTGCTGATTACGTATGAGCTCATGACAGATGCGTAGTTAACAGTCGTGCGAGCCTATATGTTTTATACATGGTGCGTTGTTTGGTACAAAGTGGACAGTGGATGATGGAGGAAGCTATCGCGGTGTCAGTAAGAACACAATCCAATCCCACTCTACCCCACCGGAGCACTGACTGAGGTCAACCCCGCACCCCGCACCCCGCACGCCATGCACCACATGGTTTATAGCTTCCCCCACAAAACCTCTACCCCACGAATTCCGCTGCACCCCACAAACTCCGAGCCGTCTTAGCCCTGACTATGCTCGGATAGCAGACAGCTTCATTGCAGGTTTAGCTGCATTGCTGATCCAACAGCTGCCAATAACTTATCCTCTATGGGGTCTGTGGAGGATGCACAGGACTATATAATCATCTCGATGGAGCCAAATTCAAAAGTGTTACATACCTAATACCCAATACCCACATACTACATATATCCTCACGCTTCTTATATCACCTCAGTATTAGCAATCGACTTATGCAAACCAGAGCGCCATGGCGATAGAAAAGGTCGTTCCGACCGAGCATGAGCTACAAGGGCTTGACCTGAGCGACCCTGAAGTTATCGAACTCATCCACCATGCGCAAGAGAGCGATGCAGCTGATCGCCTATTGACGGTGCGCCAGGCCTTGAAGAAGTATAAGAATGCTGTTTTCTGGGCTATGTTCTTGTCTACTAGTCTCATTATGGAGGGATACGATCTTGTCATTGTTAGTAGCACCTCCTGAACTACTCACTGGCTTCTCTACTCGTCCAGAACGGCCGCCCTAACGTCTCTGCCAGATTACTTCGTTTTACGGCCAGTCACAGTTCCAACACCGATTTGGCATACTCGACGAAGCATCAGGAACGAATCTCATTTCTCCTGCCTGGCAGTCGGGCCTGTCTAACTCATCTGTTGTTGGCCAACTTGCTGGGTTGTTAGTGAACGCATACTGCCAAGACCGATTCGGTTGTCGAATGACCATGATTGCTTTTATGGCGTGGATGACAGTGATGATCTTTATACCTGTTTTTGCGCCGTCGCTGTCCGTTTTAGCCTTTGGGGAGGCGATGTGTGGTGTTTCGTGGGGTGTCTTCCAGGTATGCCTCGACTTTACTTGGCAGACCGTAGTAATTCTGCTAATATTATCATTGCCATCTAGACCCTCTCTACGGCATACGCTTCGGAGGTTGTCCCCACTGTTCTCCGACCGTATGTCACCGCCTACGTCTGCATGTGCTGGGGTGCTGGTATCCTTCTATCATCTGGTGTCGTCCGAGCCGTAGCAGGCATCGACGGCGATCTCGGTTGGCGCCTCCCCTTCGTACTCCAATGGGTCTGGCCCGTCCCTCTGATGATTGGCGCATATCTCGCACCTGAATCTCCCTGGAATTCAGTTCGCCGAGGCAAGGTCGAAGAGGCGAGAGCAAGCCTAATGCGACTCCGGGAAGATTCGCCCGATAGGGAGCAGGAAGTGACCGCAACCCTGGCATATATCAGGCATACGACGGCGCTAGAGCAAGCCGAGACAGGAGATGCAAGCTTTTGGGAGTGTTTCCAGGGAACTAATCTTCGACGGACTGAAATAGTAATCTTGCCTCCTTTCCATATTGCCGCGTCTGGAATGTTTAACTGACTATTTCTCTTCAAATATAGAACTGTGTAGTTTGGGCCGCCCAGATCCTCTGCGGCAATGCCCTCCTTGGCTACTCTGTTGTCTTTCTCCAATCTGCAGGGTTTTCTGAACTCCAGGCGTTCGACATCAACATCTCCCTTTCCGCATGTTACATTATCGGCGGCATAATTTGCTGGTTTCTTTTCCCACATCTTGGCCGAGCAACAATCTACATGGGTGGGTTAACATTCATGTTTTTCTGTCTCGTTACCATAGGCGGTCTTGGTTTTGCCAGTGGAAAGAACGTTGAGATGGCAATTGGCATCCTATTGGTTATCTCGACATTGTGCAATATGATTACGGTCGGACCTGCTTGTTATCCCATTGTGGCTGAGACGCCGTCCGGGAGATTGAGATACAAGACGATAGTCATCGGGAGATTTGTATATAACCTCACAGGAATTTTCAGCAATTCCGTTACACCGCGGATGCTTTCCCCAATCGGTAAGAATCCCTGTCATAACTGTTATAACCTCTTGAGTAAATACGGCCTATGCTGATATATAATTCACAGGGTGGAACTGGGGCGCAAAATCTGGACTCTTTTATGCCGGAACCAATCTCCTCTGCAATATCTGGTGTTGGTACCGCCTTCCCGAGACCAAGGACCGCTCCTTTGGAGAGATTGATTTGCTCTTTGATAATAAAATACCAGCAAGAAAGTTTAAGTATACTAAAGTAGACCGTAAGTTCTTAAACCCTGCACTTACAATGGTGAGGACAGTCTCATAGCTAACATATAAATCTTAGAATTTGCTCGGCAGGACGATTATGAAACGAAAGCAGAGGCCGTTGAGCACTTGGAGAAACAGCCTTTGTGATTAAATATAGTTAAGAGATAGTGCTGTAACTAAGATGTATCTTATATTAAATCTTACAATAAGTGGACTATTTTGAATTAATGCCAAATACTTTATTATTAAGGATGAGGCGACCAGTCCAAGATTCACATCAAGCACTCAGATGAGTGCTTGAGGAAATTCCAAGCATTTATCACGAATATGACGGCACACCTGACAGGGACGCACCACGACATCACAAAGAGACCGATCGCCGAGGTGGGTTATTCAAAAAAAGCCCCTAAACCGCATAGAAGAGCACAAGGCTTTTAAGAGCACCAACTACATAATGTCAGTAATTAGGCTCATTTTTCGAGATGCGCTACCTCAGAAGAAATATGATGTCGAAGGGCATGTCATTCTGCGGTGTGTTACCCATGATGATGCGTCGATTGGTGAAATATTGCTCACCACAATAGCGCAGGTCTATACGACCGACAGGGGAGGGTTTTGCTATCAGTCTACAGGTGGCAATGTTGTCTCTGCCAACGACGTAGAGCATTTGCGTTGGAGACTCTTCACGGGCATGGCGGCTAGCGACGCAATGCTCACGGCGCGCATGGAGAAGGAGATTGCCCTACGATCAAGCTTCATTTTACAGCAACCACGGAATACAATCTCAGTCTACGTGGCGGCGACCAAAGACATCGAGGCCGCCCGGCATGAAATGGAGCTATTTGCCCAGATGGCCATCACCGCAATATCTCGAGCTCACGAGATAAAAGAGGAGGGCGTTCGAATCCCGGAAGATGTCAAAATAACCATTAAGTAGACTAAAATGCGAAATGTGAAACTAGCAAACTATATCACTGTACTCCTCTATGGTCCATAGCCAGCCTAACGAAGTCAGCGGTATATCATCATAACTTGCAAGTCAACATACCCAATCTTTTTCAAATCCAACTTCCAGGAACGGTTGTTTGCATGAAGGGAGCCATACACAGCGAAGGGAGTCGATCAGGCGATTCCATCCCGACTATCAGTGTTAGGATGGTTTCAGTTTTCGATGTAGGGTACAACTTACCCCTCGAGTCCCAACAAACACATCACATTCAATCGCCATAACAAGCTGAAGAAGCCATTTAATTGTCAAGTCTGTTCTATTTCCAAATTCCCGCAGTTGAGTTTCAGGGCTAGTATTCAGTCCTGGGATCTCAGTCAGATGCGTTTGCAGTAAACGGGCAATGAACATACTCGGAATTCCCGACCAATACCACGTCCATCTTGCATTGCTACCGCTATAAGAGAATGGGGTCAGCCGTGCCATACTTTTCATCTGTTCAATTACGTTTGGGTCCTCTGTTGACAAGAATGCTCGCTTCCACGAGCCAAGAGGGTTTTCCGCTGTAAACTTTTCCGCTCGAACAACGTAATCATTGAATGGTACAAGGCGCATTTCAGATCTGTAAGCAGGTTAATAAAGGTCGGGCAACTGTGGTATCTGCTTACCCTTTGTCACCGTGGCGCACGTGCATGCTGATGGTGCCTTCTGGCATTGGAAATGGAAAGTCCACGTCCTGAGGTTGGCCATTCACATCCCATTGTATCCCCAGCTGTTTAGTGTCAGTGCCGAGTCGGAATTCCTTCATCCTAGCTGAAGCCTTCTTATTAAGCCTCATGATGTACGCTGCTGCTTGGGCCCTCCACCAGTACTTTAACATTTCGCTAGTAATGTCAGGCTGTATCGACCTCAAGGCGGCCTCGAAGACGGGCGGAACCTGGGTTCCGTGTTTTTGGAGGTACGCTTCTGCGTCAACAACTGTTGTGGTGTCATGACCTGGCATATCAAAGACGCTCTGGACTTTGCTTCCCATCCCTTTTTGGGATTTGCTCTTGCATTTACTCAATTTTTGGAAGATACAATCAAATGATCTCCCACAAGACTCGTCTCCCCCATCTGAAGGGTCTTGGATAAAATGCTCCCCAGGAGATGAGTCCTCGGAATACAGTAGAATGCTGTTGGTCTGAATGGCAATTGAGAGGTAGTCAGAGATGCGCTGCACTATTGCCCCAAGACCGAATGCATCATCCCCAGGGAACTTATTTAGGACCAAGAATTTCTGTCCATCGCATCCAGATGGATTTTGCTTTTGATAGATGTAACGCTGCGTGGCTTTTGTCAAAGCCATCAACCCCTACCAAGGTGTTAGTTATTATCAATTTGACGAACAGAGACATACATGGCCATCATGGCCCTCTACTAAATCTAGCCAGTCATCAGGGCTTTTACTGTCATATATCAGTTTTATCGACTCGTCACGAGATCGTTTTGGAGGCTTCGGTGGCTCTCTAACTAGCTTTTGGAAGGATTCTTCAAGCGGCCCGAAATTCTGCTTAATGTCGTCGATTATAACCACTTCCTCTGGAGTCTCAATAGGAATGTTATCTTGTGCGACAGTGTCTGGAGTCGGGTCTGGAACCGTGTCTGTTGGAGCCGAAGTAGAGCGTATCTCAATAACTATTTTCCATGGCGAGAAAAGCCCATATATTGTGGCGAGCAAAATCCCAAACGCGCATAATTTCACCAACCGTCTGATAAACATTATTTTATGCTATCCAGAGGCGGAGAAAACTTACGATTGGCGTAGTCGTAACATTTTTCAATGACTACGTCGGCATTTTTTCAAATCCAAACTGTCTTGTGATGGTCCATCAGCGGCAATGTAACACGTTGCGGATGGGACACACGGTCCGCTTCCCGGATAAAGTCGAAATAAACGACGATGGTGGCAGCAGTAGCTTAAAATTTGACACAAAAGAACATAATGCCGTGTAGTTATCCATGAAAAGAAAAGAATACTGGTGTAATACCATTTTCGTAATTTCTGGCGTGGTATATATATTTATAATTATACTATATTTGACTCAATTTCTAAATACTCCTCCTTGGTTACTATTTCTCCCGTATTTCTCATAACCCGACTACTGTGTTTGAGTCCTGCCGAAAGTGATAATTCCTTTCAGCAGCTGAGAATTGGACTCTGAACCCCAAACACGCAAGAAATTATGCAAACCATCATAATGGCGAAACTAAATATTTAATACTCTTCAGGCTCCTCGGGAATCAATCTCTGGCGCTCGCCTTGCTCCTCTTCACTGAGTAGTGTAGGTTTTAGGACCCTCCCCTTTTGCCACACAAATATCACTAGCACTGAACCGACAACGAATCCAGCCCCAGCCATAGCGACATTTACTGGTGTAGGGTTGCCGTCGAATGGCCCAGCAGTGAGAGCCTCTATTCCATACTGCGAGAAGATGGATATACCCGACAGGAATATAATCGCTCCATAGACCTTTCCAAACGTTGCAAATCCAAAGACCTTTGCTGCATAGTCCCTAGAATCATAAAGTTAGTTATAATTATAGAAATTGCGGGGCTAAATACGTACGACATTGCGGAATAATAAAACGGTCGTAGGATAACGAATAGACAAACGGTAGAGTACGCCGCCCACTCAAAGGGAATAGCATTAAGCACGCCAACAATGCTGATCAGACCAACCATAATACCAAGAACTGCGGGGACGCTTAATCTATCCAGGCATATGCCGATAAATGGGGTGGAGATGACACCGCCGATAGGCAGGGCAACATCGAAAAAATGGTTGATATCTCTTGCGCGGGACTCCGAATCAAGCATATATCCATACTGGGAGCGGATAGTAGCAATGAAATAGTTCATGCGCAGCATCTGCAGAGCCGTGAGGAGAGTAATGAGGATGAACCAAGGAGTACGAATCTGTTCCAGCGCAGATTTTCCGTGAAGAGCGCCCCAGACCGCGCTCGTCACCTTCCGTTCCTCTTCACGTTCGGCCTTCTGCTGTCTCTCATCTTCATCGCCCATGAGATCATCGAGCTTCTGAATCTTAGATAGCCGGGTATCTTCTCGTGCGCTCCGAATACGAGTCAGTTCTGCGCCGCTGCCAACCTCATCGTCCGAAGTATGGACGTCTCGCGTTGCATCTTGAGCTTTCTCCATCTTTCGCTCCAGCTGCGGGATGGTGTGGTAGCTCTGCGACGGCATCACAGTGAGTTGAGACAGAATTATTAGAATAGGTACCAGCGTATATGAAAGAAAGAATCTGTCTGGGCCAAAGGCATGGTGTGTGGCTTCGTACGCAAGGCGATAAAAGAGAAACACTGATGCAGACGCATCAAACGAGCCCGTTATGATTGCGACGATCAACCCAGAATATTTGGGGAAGGCATTGGCAATTTGGAAGGAAGGGACGAAAATGAAAGTCCCACCGAGTGCCAAAAAGAAATTAGCAAGTAGATAGCCATCGAATTCCGGTATTCCAAAGGCATATGACATGAGGATACTGCCAGCAGCCAGTGAGATACCACCTGCAATGCCACAAACACGAGGACCAAATCGGTCAAGTATAGCCCCCACGGGCAATGCAGATAAATTTGTAGTGATTGAAGCAAGGGTGAAAAAGAAATTCAATCTGAACAGTACACGGTTAAACAAGCTCGAAAGGTAAAACGGGATAGAGACAGGCTTACCTAATATCCTGTTCCAGGCAAACATGAACGCCTTCCTTTAGTTCTTCGTCCGTACATAACTCTCGATAAACACCCTCGGAAATTAATATGGGCTTGAGAGCAGCATAGCCAAAGACTATTCCCGAAGCAAGCCAACAGGCGAGGACGGTAATACTGACTTGGGCTGCGTTGTCTTAGTGAAATGCTCATTAGAAGGATGTATAAGTGTAACTGACCTGCTCTCTTTGCCGTGGAAACATTATAAGCGGCGGCGTGATGAGTGAGGTCTTCAGCTTTTGATGGGGGAAAAGCGTCGTAGCTCAACACCCGTCGGACAACTTGCGAAGTCTCTGGACCCTCTACTGGTAATGGCTCAAGTGGCTGGCGGTCTATACCTTCAACTGACGTGACGTGTTGGGCAAGAGACATTACGGCTTCAAGTCACGATGCTATCGCCAATAGCGAGCGGGATGAACTTGTTAGTTGAGGGTTTCCGCGATCATAATAGGTATACCTCTCGCTCTTCAAAACAAATAGAAAATCGAGTAGTATGGAAAGTGGAGCTGCTGCACGGTTCAATATCCATTATCAATATTGTCAAGGATATAACCCCGCCTCTTATCGTTGATAGTCAAAAGTTATAACCCTTGCGGGCGGACCGAGGCCTAGGCCGCCCTTTTGTTGACGACGTCATTTGCCATCGAAAAATTTGTTATCTAACACGAAACGCACTTTAGGTACAATAACAATACCCCAGACAAAGATTTCCAAACACTCCCAGTTTTGTTCTGTTCTATGTCCACTCCTGACCTCCCTCCTAATGAGGAGGAGCAGAGACAAGCAGAGATCCTCTCGCGCCACCTAGACCCCTCCTACACCGCCCACCTCGAAGGGGCTATCCCCGACACCCCTCCCCAGAGCTCGGCCAACTCCCAATCGCACAATGGGCCAGAACAGGACCAAGAAGCCGAATCCTCCCTAAAGCTCCAAGGTGGCGACATTCATCGCGACCTATACAAAATCGGCGCTCGCGCCAGCCCCATCCAGCGCGCACATACCTTCTCGCATACCACTCGGCCCGAGGCCGCGGTCAATGTTGCCGCAGAGCAGCGGCAGCCCGGGGGATTTCGAAGGCAGTTCGTGCTGCAGAACCGGGGGTGGTTAGATAATGTTACAGCGCCGGTAACAAGTAATTTTGTCCATTTTCTCGATCTGTATGGCTCGTTCGCAGGCGAGGATCTCGAGGAGTCGGAGGAAGAGTTTGCTATTGGAGAGGAAGAGGAAGGAGGGCTAAGACAGCGACGGGGAGTACCCAGAGAAGCGGGGGAAGGCGAGAGACAGCCTTTGCTGGGCAGGCCGAGACAGAGGCGGCCGAGTACTGCGAGCGTTGGTGATGCGTCGGTTATGAGGACGTTTTTTCTGTTGCTTAAGTCGTTTGTCGGTACAGGCGTGCTGTTTCTCCCAAAAGCGTTTAAGAATGGCGGGTTGTTATTCTCGAGCATCTGTCTAGTGACAGTGTCCATCGTTTCGTACATCGGATTTCTCCTGCTTTTGCAATGTCGCGCGTGTCATGGTGGGGGCTACGGCGATGTCGGCGAAGCTATCGCAGGTCCCAGGATGCGATCCATCATCCTGAGCTCTATCACCATATCACAGTTTGGCTTCGTTTGCGCAGGCATAATATTCACAGCCGAGAACATGGGATCGTTCCTTGAAGCCGTGACGCACACCTCTTCGCCTCTCTCTACCCCCGCCATAATCGGAATCCAAGTCCTCCTCCTCATCCCCCTCGCCTTCATCCGCAAGATCTCGAACCTTGGCAGCGCCGCCCTCCTCGCCGACGTATGCATCCTCCTTGGACTAGGATACATCTACTACTTTGAGATCTCGACGCTCAGCACGCACGGCATGCACAAGACCGTGAAGCTCTTCAACCCGCAAGACTTCACCCTTACCATCGGCTCCGCAATCTTCACCTTCGAAGGCATCGGGCTCATCCTGCCCGTGCAGTCCTCCATGAAGCAGCAGCACAAGTTCGACCGCATCCTCGCCCTCGTCATGCTCATCATCACCATCCTCTTCACTTCCATCGGCTTCCTTAGCTACGCCACCTTCGGGTCTGCCACCTCTGTGGAGATCATCTCCAACCTCCCGCAGGACAATAAGCTCGTCAACGCGGTGCAGTTTCTCTACTCTCTCGCCGTCCTCGTTGGGACGCCCATGCAGCTGTTCCCCGCGATGCGGATCGTCGAGAGCGCGCTGTTCGGGCACCGCTCGGGAAGACGTGATCATCTTACCAAGTGGAAGAAGAACGCGTTTCGCACGGCTGTGGTGGCGGGGTGTGGTGTCCTGGCGGCGGCAGGATCGGCGGATTTGGATAAATTTGTTGCGCTTATTGGGGCGTTTGCTTGTGTGCCGTTGGTGTATATATATCCGGCGTTCTTGCACTGGAAGGGCGTGGCGGAGAGTAGGTGGGCAAAGGCGGGGGATGTGCTGTTTATGAGTGTTGGGCTTGTGGCGATGGTGTATACGACGACGGTGACTGTGGTTCGCTGGTCGGAGTAGGATTTAGAGCCGAAAGTCGACTGGATAGGTGGGAGTGTTAAAAAGGAAACATGTAGAATTAAGCTCTGGTTAAGAATAACAATTTACATTGATCATATACATTGAAGATCGTGATCTGGTCCACACAAATTGACATTTATAGTTTTGAATTGTCCAGCTCAAGCGTCGTTCTCACGCTACTATCTACGAATTACTGCTATCTATCACATCAATAAGCTACGCAAGACATTAATGGAAGAGTGCCGCTACATTATGCTTCGAGGTATTCGAAGGATATCTGCCGAGGGAGCTTGCTGGGAGACTATCTTACAGTTGAAGAGAAGATATTTGAAATGAAGAAGTCGCAGGAGGGTCTAAGTCGAAGAGGTGGTTCTGGAAGAGAAGGGAAAGAGTCGTATTTCGGATGTTGCGAACAACGACGCAATAAGACCTAGGAGTCCCAACAACAATATATAATATTAACTCACTCGTGTTATTGTTGTTCTACAACCGGACTCTCGACACTTCCCATCCCAAACGGGAATGTGACCTTGCGCCGCTTTTGCTCAGAGATGCTCAGGCCCGGCTCAGCTTTGGCTCGGCTTTAGCCCAGGTGTGTTCAGGCGTGTAGATTCGAGTGCTCTATTGAAGATGCAGTGCTATAGCTTTGAGACCGAAAGCTACCATTTGCTAAGATGCAGAAAGTGAGTTTTGGCTTAATGCCTAGACATATGAGGGGCAACAAAAATCAATTGCAGTTGAATAAGGGTTAAAGGGAAGTGCAGTTGTAGTAATAGTAATAGCTAGATTTTGCCAGGTGCACTCCTATGGAAATTTTGTCACAAAACTTGACCCTAGCAATTATTGTCAAACTAACTTAAACTCATGCATGACCTGCACATTGCAGTAGCTCAAAAGACCCGTACTGCCCCACTCTCCTCCAATGCCACTCTCTTTGTGTCCTGATAGCATTGCCTTTGGAGTAGTCAGCGCAGTAGCATTGATAAACACGCTTCCAGCCTGTAACTTGCGGCCCACTTTCTCCGCTACTGCTGTGTCTGCTGACCAAATGCAAGCTGCGAGTCCCATCTTAGTGTTGTTAGCTCGAGTGATCACGTCCTCAACGTTTTTCCATTTCAAAATCGGCAAGATTGGACCTGCACAGTTTTTAGTTAGCAAAAATTTCCTAACCACGCCGATCTTGCTGGTACCTACCGAATTGCTCTTCAGTTACAATTTGGGAATCTTCGGGTGGGTTGTCGACGACGACAGGCTTGATGAAATAGCCCTCGCTTTCCTCGACAGTTCCCGAACCTAGAGCAAGCTTGAGTCCTTTGGCTTCAATTTCCTTCAACAATTCTTTAAGTTTTTCGTATTGCATCCTATTTTGTATTGGTCCCAATGTCCAGGGAGCTTCGACTTCGTCCCCATCTATGCTCATTTTGGCGACCGCCTGTACTATTGCTTCCAAGAATTGATCATAGATATCTTCGTGGACATATATTCTCTTCACTGCAACACAGACCTGACCTGTATGAAATAAAGCTCCGAGTGCAACTTGCGGGGCAACTTCACCAACATTTACATCTGGGAAGATAATTGTAGCATCGTTGCCACCACTGATGGATATTTTATATTAGCAGTGGTCTGGATGGTTAGATGATAATGCACCTACAGCTCTAAGACCACGCGTTTCATTGTTTGTGCGCTGGCCGCGAATATCCTTTTTCCAGTTGCAGTTGAACCCGTGAAGGTGATCTTCTGGATCTTTGGATGTGCAACCAGAGTGGGTCCAAGGGCATCATCTCCTCCAAGAGCCTGCACGACACCTGGAGGGAAGATTTGTTGAGCGATCTCCGCGAGTTTCAGTGCGGTGTACGGAGTAAATGGCGATGGTTTGATAATGATGCAGCATCCCGCCAAAATCGCCGGGAGGATCTTTCCGAGCGACAGGACAATGGGAAAGTTCCAGGGGCAGATAGCGGCCACAACACCAAGAGGAACATGTCGTGTGGTGATAACTCGGTCAGGCTCGTCCAACACTTCTTCTGGCAATTTTAATTTTAAGTTGTGCTTGAACTGATTTAAGGCGTCCTCAGATTCTCCACTGGCTGTGACCCTTGGTTTTCCAGCCTCCTTCATCAAAACATCTGTAAACTCATCGAGATACAATTCGTAGGCGCTTTGGTATTCGGTAATCATTTTAATTCTTTCTTCGAATGGAGTTTCGGACCAGGTCACGAAGGCCTTATTTGCAGCTGCCACTGCGTCCTCTACGTCTCTGTCGGTAGCCACTGGCACCGCCCACAGTTCGGATTTCGTGGACGGATCAATGCCATGGGATTTCGTCTTCGAATCACGTAGCTCTCCGGCAACAACATTGAAATATTTATCGAACTTGACTGGATGTTTTCCAGACATGATTACTCGCGGTATAAGGCCTGAGAGAAGAATGATATTTTGAGCTTGGGAGGAAAATTGGGCGGATTTAACTCCAATTATGGAAAATCCAGGATCGAAATATTCGAAGCACTAGGTCTACTCGCAAAGTAATGACAATCAGAATATGCGCTATAACCACTGTAACGTCTAGAGATGGGTTAAAGGGATGTGGATAGAAAACAATAGAGCATTTGGTTGGTAGCATGGCTGCGGACGGTTGCAGACGGTCGCGGGGAGCTCACGGCTATAGACGGACGACGGCCCCACAGCCATATAGGCGTCGTTTCGACCCCGCGTCGACGTCCAAACCTCCATTGACGGCCTAGTCGGGCAAGGGGATCCCGTGGTCTTTCAGAAGACTGCCGCTATTTTTTGGGGGGGATC
>JPJR01000361.1:0-17331 GCA_000750675.1 Pseudogymnoascus sp. VKM F-3808
AAACAGCGCCGTCAAAGTCTGGTAGTTCTGGCGCAAAGGCTGGCCAGTCAAATCTAAACCCACGACGGATTTCTGACATGGATCCTATGGATTTGTTGTCTTTGAACCTTGGGCGACTCTCGTCCAGCCAGGTCAAGACGAGGACATTGACGCTTGTCGCTGATGACACCCCGCCACCCATAGGCAAGAGAAGTGCCGTGGCAACTGATAAAAGCCTCGATATTCCACCACCTCCTGCGCAGCAGAATGCCACGTTCGACCATAGCGGCCTACCGGACCGCAAGAAGCGTCAGTACCGCAAGAAGCGTCAGTACAACCGCCGAAATTACTTCATCGATATCATATCTGACAGTACCATGTTCGACGGTCGTCCTGGCATCGTCCAGGCACAATCCACACCATTGCAAGCCCCATCATCCGCATCGTCCTTGCAGTCACCCCATGGAGATAAAGAGAACGCCGAGGCCAGATTTGCTTGCCCGTTTTACAGGAATAACTCTCTTAAGTTCAATCCTAGAGACCATAAAGTCTGCGCCACCAAATTTTGGCTGAATATTTCTCATCTAAAGTAAGGATAAAACAACGCTATTTGCGCTTTATTAAAACCATATTTACAAGGGACTAGAAAGCATATCTTGAAAGAGCACATAAATTGTTGTGTTTGTGATCTATGCAACCGAAGATACGATTCTCTATATGAGCTAAATCTTCACGTTACGGAAACTAAATGCTGGGAAACTTGTCAACTTGAACCTCTCGATACATCCACAGCAATTGCGGTATTGTGCCAGGCGCTCGAATCCGAAACATCACGGACACCGGAAGAAGAATGGCAGCATATATACAAATTGTTGTTTCCAGATGATGACCGCACAGTTTCACCTTGTAAGCTAGTTCCTACGAGACATTCATTCCCCTAGATTCGCTCAACATCGTGATGATCTTGTTAATTTTATGTTCTCCACTGATCAATAAGGCCATGAACCAGGAAGCGCCGTTTCTCGAAGCTTTAGTGATTCAGTCACATTGAAGACAGGAGGCCATACCACGGGATTGAAAGTGCAACCTGCAGCTAGTCAAGTACACACGCCGCCATATCTTGGGAATATTCCCAACCCTCCCTCAGATCAGGAGACTAAGGGGCTAAAACGCGAAATCCAAAGTCCACAAGCTTCTATCGCTAAATATTTAGACTTCCAGAACCAGCCTCCGTTGCCCTATCTTACAAATCGTTATCTTGAGAGTCATGAAGCCCCTCTTCCTGAGAACGCCACCCCTATTCGCAGAGAAACGCCCCCTCCAACCATGTCATCCCTAACGACGGATAACTACGTTAGTCCGCGGCAGCTCACTCGTTGGAATTCATCAAAAACCCTCTCAGACTCCAGTCAGCTAAGCTCAGAACCATCATCTGAAGAAGATGGGTCACAGTTCAGTGACATCGATTGCATAGATCCTGGATCTAGGGCCTATCTTTCTTTTTCTCCAGCTAAGCGAACAGTGTTTGACAGAGAAGCGAGGCGATTCTGGACTTTTTACAATCAGCTGTCTGTATCCTATTGGTTCCACCTATGGGAGGCGCATAAAACTAGGACGAAAGCTGTATCAGAAAACCAGAGTACCCAAAGAGCAACAAGCACGGCATCAGACACTGGGACACTGTCGGAATGCCCTTCAAATTATGCATTATCAATAGCACCAAAGCGAAAGAAGAGAGATGACGAAGACGAAGACGAGTCCAACAATAACCGAAATCCTTCAAAACGCTCTAACCGTACTTCACTTCAGAAAGAAGGTTTAAATCTTGCTTGCCCCTTCCACAAATACAAACCATGGAAGTATAATCATGGAGTTCTCCGCTTCCGAACATGCTCTACAACCCCCTTCGATGCTATATTTCGTTTGAAGTAAGTTCGGCATTGCTATTTCTAGCTCATCCTAATATTCAACAGGGAACATCTCCGCAGGGTCCATCCTCCTCTTCTCTATTGCACTCGCTGCTGGGACTCTTTTGCCGACCAAAACAGTCTTGTAAATCATAGCCAAGCTGAAATATCTTGCCAAAGGAAGCAACCGGTGCCCATTGAGGGTTGGACCACCGAAATGGACAAAAGGATTACAAAGCGCAAAGACGAAACAGAACGAGAACGCTGGGAGAGGATATATCGTGAACTTTTTGGCGAAACACTAACTGACGTGCCATCTCCATGTATGTCAATACCTTTGGTTACAATAACTGGTTTTAAGCTACGGAGGTGGGCTTGTCGGAGCTAATAGACAAGCAGATTTTGTGCCTTACGACCTTACATCTGCCAACGAGGCAGATCTAGAGACACTCTTGCGTCAAGAAGTTCCACGGATAGTGCTCAATTTAATGAGGGAAAGGATAGATAACTGGGAAACGTCTCATGTAGAACGATTTCTCTACACGCCCGTGGCAATGTTTGCACTTGATAGAATGATAGGAAGCGCTATTGAAGAAGCCTTTCAAATATATAGGTCGGCCACAGCTACTGCAAATAACCCTGAAGTACTTCCAACTCCGATATCTTCATCGGCGAATCCATCTATTGCTGGGGACAGCAGTTCTGCTCAATCGGCTACTTGGGAAAGCACGTCTATAGATCCATTACAGGCTTCTGGCGACCAGTTTGGTGGGTTTGGATTCTTTCCGGCAGTGGCACCAAACGACACAATACATCCAAGAGCGACCGGGGGATCCTCGTACTCGGGACACATGCGTGAACACGACCCTACGCCGGCCGCTGGACCAGCCCCACAAACTTCAGAAACGGCATCGAGGTCATCTGCACCAGATCTCCCTGGTCAGGTGCAAAGCGCAGAAGAATATATGCAACAAGGCAGCAACCAAGACGTGACGAGTGCCTATGAGGCCGGAATGGATGACTACATGTTTGTTAATTTGGGCTTCGAGGGGGGTTTCGATGATGAGGCTTTTCCAAACGTGTCGCCTGGTCCTAATGGTACTCCACCACGCTATTGATGCCCCTGGGGAATATTTTATCTGCATAGTGTGGCATATTTGTATATTACGTTTTTATCATAAATGCTGCACTTGTTTTGGTGTGGTTGATATTCATAGTTCAAAAATTGGCAGGCTCGTGGCCCCCTGAATCTAGACATGAGTTCTTTGGTAGCCCCCTCGCCCAGTTCAATCAATGTCTGCTCTACCGAACAACATAAAGTTCCCAGCTCAGCTCTTTCTGGAAATGTGATACCCCTATCTTATCTTCAATAGTACAGCCCACAGCGAACACTTTCGACACCCCATCCGACGCCCTTGCGAGAGCTTCAGCGTCCCAGTTGCTCAGTCATAATAATCATAACCATCTAAAATATCATTGCAAAGTTGATCGGCTTCTTGGTTCTCTCCCCTCGGGATCCAGCGGATTCTCACTCTTCCCAGCTTTTTGAGTTCACCGTGATAGTAAAGAGCTTTTTCGATAAGCTCCCGATTCTTAACCGGCTTGCCTGCGGCAGTGATCCATCCATTCTGAAGCCATTTGGATACCCAGTCGTTCATGCACTTCACTGCGTAATCGGAATCAGATAATATCTTGACGTCCAGTCTTGGATATGTGTCTAGGGTGCGATGCTTGGCCAGAGCCTTCTGGAGGGCGATGATGATGGCTGAAATCTCAGCACGTTGGTTTGTTGGGGGTGGGTATTCAGGTAGACGCAACCCATGAGTATCGAGTATCCGATTTTTCCCCATCTTAAAAACGGCGGCGGCTGAGCCCTCTGCTTCCGAATACCCATTGCTTCGGCAGGCACCGTCGACATAGATCCTCATGATGTACACCATATTGATGATGCCGGCTAAAACGATGGAGACAGCGCGCCTCAATGAGCTAAGATCTTATGGAACTTTCGACCTCAATGAGCGTGGATTTTATGAGGGCTACGGTCTTCCTAGCACAGAACTCACAAGGGATCGATAAATTCCAAGGCAAGGCTCTGGGTCTTAAACTCGCAACGTCCGTTTGTAGGACGGCGCCATGCACATATGCAGTTGACTTTAAAACGCCCTGCGTTAATGCGTCCGTTTCAAAGTTCAGCTACAGTTCTGATTCGCTAGCGCGCCAAAGGGGTATTTCGTTAATAGCAGGGGCACTTTCCGCAACAAGCGCGTTTGTCGCAAAGCTTCCACTTTTGTGGTTGGTTTTTAGGCGATCCCGAAGGTTACCCGTTGTTGGCGGTGGCAGTGCTGGTTGGATCGTCGATAACGAAATACTGGGTAAGGGCTGGGAAATCAATTCGTTTGAACTTGCATTCTAAACAATTTATAGTTGGTAAATGTGAGAACTGTAGAATTCTTTATGAGTATAGGGTATCTATTTGCCTGCAAATCAAACAATCTACTACCATTGCGCCCCAATCCCGTCTCCAGACCATCGCAATCCTGTTCACAGACTCATTACCCTTTCAAGCCCGTCAAATTTCTGCAATTCACCAAACAGCCCAGCAGACTCCGTTATTCCAATCCGGGGTGTTGCTGGGCGCTTCACTGCATTGTATTTGTCCTATTTCCCACATGTGAGAATCATCCTGCAGCAACAAAGCCCCCCATGCAAGATATAGCGATACACTATCTTGTGATATGCTTGCACCCGTTTGTGCAATTATATTCAGCTTCTTGGCGCGTCTTTGCGGATAATTCGGTAACCTGGGCAGGTCGTCCGATCCTCGTTGGGCGATATTTGGTTCCATCCACACCCCAGTCCTTTTCTACATCGTATATGGGTCAATAAGGCGCAGATGCCGTGATATCTTCTCCATCTCCGGTACCAACTGCTCTATCGTGTATCCTGTTCCAAAGTCTGCCAAGTATTCAGCCATTTCCTTCTCTGCTTCAGCCCTTACTAAGGGGTCAGTGGTGCCAACCCAAGCCGCCTGGAAACAAAGCTGCATGTAACTGGCCCCAAGGGGTTTAAACAACCGCGCGTGGTGCGCGAGAGCCATAATCCCGTTTGCAAATGAATTCATGTCAGAAATAAGTCCCTTGTCTTCAGTATCGAAAGCGCTGAGAACGCAGGCGAGAATGACACCAACGGTAAGGCCAAAACTGTAAAACCGCTCGACGAGCTGATAAGTATGGGCATCAAAAGCGATCTTCCTAAGATCTTTGTCGATAGGTTTCAGAGAGTCCATGTAGTCCTCGTAAGTCTTTAGCCCGGCCTTCAATGTCTGGTAGTTAGTCCTTAATTCATCGACAGCCTTTTGGTCATTACTATCCCCTTTGCGCAGGTGTCCGTGCCGAATCATAGACGTGACGTGCGAAACATAGCGCATCATCTTGCCTGGAAAGGTGTTCTCATCAATATGGTTGTCGACGAGTGTCTTCCATTCCGAAGGAGAAAACTGAATCTTGGGATTGAAAAGTCCTTCGAAAACCTTTGGCCAAAGTTAAAAGATGTGCAGAGAATTTCAACCTGGGTATCTTACTACTGGCCCTCGTAGAGAGAGGTGCAGCTTGGATTCAAACTCGTCATTGGGGTCATAATATCTTCGCGCCTTCAATATTTGTGCTGCGCCCTCACAATGACCAGTCCAGCGCACACTACTCGTGCCGTGGAAGCCCTTAAAGTGTTAATAGGGCATTTTGAATGGTAGCTAGTATATCTCACCTGGCATATCAGCAACAGCATCACTGCACAAAGCGTCTCAGATGAGGAGGCTTTGACAGGGTCGTCTAAATAAAATCGGAGCGTGCGGAGTGCGGTCGAGTACTTCACCAAGGCCTCAGGGGTAGCTCGGTGATACAAACAAAAACTCGAATGAGCTGCTGTCAATGCCTCCACAGCTGTATCCAATGCCCCGTTTCTTCCAAGGCGCGCGGGGATATCTTTCAGGAATTCTCCGTACCAATAAACAAGGTTGTATCTCACGGAAGTGGACATTTTTATCGTACCAACAAATTCATCCGTCGCTAGGGTCAATTTACTGCTTGGAGTATGCGGTACTGTTTTTAGAACATCGATCATGTCAAAGCTCGTATACTCCTCCTTAGTGCGCTGCGGCATGATAATAGTAGTCCCAGTCCCATTCTGCTCCTTGGTGCGGCGTGGTATGGCAATAGCATTCTGAGTCCCATTCTGCTCCTTGAATTTGTATCTTTGCTGGCCAGCCCCAACACAGGCCATTTTTAGACGGGCGCATCTTGAGCACGACGGTTTTGCCTGGTCACACTATGGCGAACTTCAGAAGATGCCTTTATGTCATTTGAATGCAAAACCTACCTTTTTCTTCTGCTTGCGACAGCCATCACACCCACGTCCCGATGGCACTCCTGGCATATCTTTGAAGAGGCGTTCGCCGTCAAACTCTTCGCACCTGGTTCTGTCCCTGGAGGATTGACTTGCGGCCAATACTACTTCGTCGACTTCTTGACGCAGGTGACCTGGCAGGATGTGCTCAAGGCCAGCCCCACGAGTACGCCGTATGAAGAGCGCTCCAATTCAGGATTTGCACGAAAGAAGCAGCCTAGTGAGGGAGAGCGGGGAAACTCCACGGGGATTGAATATCACGTAAGTATATTGGTAAAAGGCCAGTTGCTCGAAACGTATAACACGAATACTTCGGGGACAAACGTCAAAATAAGTTAAAAGAAGTTTAAAAGAAGTTTAAATGGACCACAGATGGAGGTTCTGGCTGCGCCGAACTGCCACAGGGCTGAGCCGGTCTTAGGCACCATGGTTTAGTGTGGCTTAGGTGCCGTTCAGGGGTGGTGGGGTAAGATCTTACGTCATCGGACATTTACCGGGGGTTTACTTTCACATCAAAACGGGCAGCAACTTTCGAATATTATGAAGAAGATAACTCCTGGTATTATACATCTAAGCAAGGCTAATGTATGAGCAAACAAATGAAAAAAACAAGGAAAATTCTAAATCTACGTGGTTTCAAACAGCTCTAACAGATTCGGTCTGGCTTTCCTGCTTCGCAGCAACATCCGCCACGGGGTATTCTTCTGACCTCAGCCAATATTGCTCGTGGTCTGGGTTACCACTCATCTTTCCCCTGATATCGAACGGATCAACGAATGTCATCATCGTGGCGCGGTTGTCTGTCCACCCAGGGCCAACACGCTCGACGCCGTTGAAGTCTAGATAGACTTTTGTGTTGCGAGGCAGGAATCTGCCTGGGTGCACAATGTTGAGCCAGTATGTATAAAGAACCATAGGCGCTGCTTCGAATACGTAGATGTACCACTCGTGCCTCAGGACAGTCCGGCAGGACCCATTACACGTCCCTGTAGATATGACGCTGAGAGTGCTGAAGCTTTCCACAGCACGGAAGATGCAGCGCACCAAGACCAGCGTCGAGGTGCCGTAAAGCATGATGCAGATGGTGCGCACCTTAGGCGTGAGCATTTTGGCGCGTGCGCAGCGGTAGTGTACTAGAGCGACCATGCTCATGAACAAGCACTCTACTACGCCCTGGAGCACGAGAGCGATTGAGATGAATGTCTCTCCGTTCTTTAGCAAATCCATATCGCCTTTCGCTGCAGACAATCGCACCGCTCCGACAGCCGTTAGACTCTCGACTGCAGCGCCGACGTAAATGAAGAAGTAGAGAACGCGGCTCGGGTTGATAGGTGAGTGCATTGGCGTATAGTGCATGAGCCGACCAAGGACATTGTATTCGGCCGCTGAGTAGATCGGAGGGCCGCCGAGGATGAGACAAGTCTGAGCGATATAAAAATTTAAGTTGCCTGGATGGTACGATGAGACAGCCCGCATGATCCACCCTGCGGTAAAGACGGTGCCGCCATAGAACATAAAAAACGTGACTCTCCAGTAACGATAGTGGCTAGCAAGGGGGGACATGTTAGCTACTATGGCTTCGATATAAAGGAGTGACAGGACAACTAACAAGTTTTGCCATGTATGTAAAATTAAAGATATGCCAACCAAGGCAGCGAAAACAGCTGGGAGAGCATGGCTGGGAGCGTATGGGTAATACGACGTGATTTCTGTGCTGGACGACATCGTTGAGTGCCGTGCTTACACGGAGTCGCAGTTATGGGTCGCAGTTGTTCGTAAGACGTAAAGAAGGAGTGGTGAAGTAAGTTCTGACGGGTGGGTGTTGTTCTACTGCATCCAAAAAGCCAGGCGCAACAGACAGTATATATATTGCTGACTCCAATGCTGTGTTACACACAGCCCCTGTCGGATTCGCCGATATAAAGATTAACTACTGTCACCGAACCTCGATATTCGTCAGAGGCTGAGGCATAATATAGATGAGCGGCGGCACATGGGGACAGAAAAGGTTAGTGCTCATTCCTGTCAACAAAATACAAACGTGACCCCTTCCCCCATATCTCTTTCTCATACGTGGATCCGGCCATAGCGGCAACGATTGAGTGGCAGTAAACTGCAGTACCGGCGGCGCAGCATTGGCAGAGCCCCAAAGCACATAACCATTGGCCGTCAATTTGGGAGGATTTAGGAGGATTTGGAGATGGAGTAGTGGGACGATAGTCGTTGCCTAATTTGATGCAAGTGGTGGGCCGTTGTAACAGATCCAGCAAAGATCCAAAAGACCCCAGACACGCCAAAGAGACCCCAGTAAGTATCGGTGGAGACAAGTGGAGGAGCGGCACATTTGGCCACAATGGGTTAGGTGCAACTAATTGTTCTCCTGCCATCGGTGTCGGAAAAAGAGTTGTTGCGCAAATCTCTGTTGAGCGGCATATTTGACCACAATGGGTTAGTGTGAATGGGGACATCTTTTTATCGGAAAATAGTTGTTGCGCAAAGTGTCGTTAGCGGCCGATTTGGCCATAACAAGTTAACGTATCTTTTGGGTTCTTTTGGCTCAGTTTTCTTAGTCATTTCGGAAAATTGTTTTTACGTTCCTAAAGTGGGCCGAGCTCAGTTCACAACAGGGCGGCCGCCCAGGGGCGGATGCAGGAGCGGACGCACGAGCGGGTTTGACGCGGGTTTGGCGCTGATTTGGCGGATGACATAATATATGCCCCTCCAAAAACAATGACTGATGGTCCTTCTAATGCTTTTTAAGCCAGTGTGAAGCTATCAGTGGAGCAAAATAGAGCTTGAGTTTCTAAGCATCTAATTTTACAGGCAAATAAACCTCGCCATGGCGTGCGTCAAGTGTATCACATTAGACCCAACTTTCCAACCTCGGCTAGTGTGAAATTGGGAAGGCTAAGGCGAAATATGCCGTTCTCCAAACTACTTACAAATATCAGATAGGTGCTTTTTCTTACAAATATCTCCTTTTATGAATTGGCCCTCAGGATAGTTTCTATATAACGTTGGGGTGCTCCCAATTGTTTCTCTATTCGATTCCTCCTTCATAGACCATCACAAGCCAATCACCACCTCGTGCAATATCAGCAGTATCACCAGCTTGCGTATCCACCAGCCTCCACCACACACAACATCCGCAATGGCGACCAACTCTAAAGTTCACGAGATCGTGATATTAGGGTCTCATTATTCAGGCCTAGGAACTGCCCATTCTCTCCTCCGGGACATCATCCCAACCCTCTCCAAGCAAACACCAGGTGTCACGTATCACGTCACAATAGTTGCCCCACATACCGAGTACTTCTACAACATTCCCGGACCCCGATACTTAGTCGGAAAGGAGTTAATCACCCCAAGCAAACTCTTCTTTCCAATTGCAGGAGCATTGAAGCAGTACAGTGCAGACCAATATTCCACCATCCAGGGGAAGGCCACTGCCGTGGATCCAGAGAACAAGGTCGTCAGTGTTGCATTGGAAGGTGGAGCAACACAGGAGATCAAATACCAGAGCCTTGTTATCGCTACAGGCACAACCTCGAATTCGAAGCTCTGGCAGGTCAACGACCACGAGGATGCCACCAAAAACCTGTATATCTCGGTCCAGGCCGCACTTCCAAAGGCGAAGAAAGTCTTGATCGCAGGTGGCGGCGCTGTTGGTGTCGAGACAGCTGGTGAAATCGCTACCAATTATCCGAAGGTGGAAGTCACCATATTATCTGGCAATGACCGACTTCTCCCACGTCTTGTTACTGGAAACAGTTCAACGGCAGAGCGAAGGCTGAAAGCGCTTGGTGTCAAGACTGTTCACAAGACGAGAGTCAGGTCCACTACCGTGAACGCAGGTGGCTCTACGACTGTGGTTCTCAGTGATGGTACCACTCAGACAGTCGACGTGTACATCGATGCAACCGGCGGGAAGCCCAACACCTCTTTCCTCCCCCCGGCATGGTTGAACTCCGACGGTTACGTTATTACGGACGGCAGCAAAACCATGCGTACCAACACACCAGGCGTGTACTCTCTCGGAGATGTTGCCGACTACAGCAACTCGTCCCTTATTGAGGCATTGGCGTCCATTGTACCCACAGCAACAAGTATTGGCATTGACATCGCTGCCAGCGCTGGGAAGAACGGACTATTCAAGCAGAAGCTTTTCAGTCCTATGACGGGCACTCAAATTGTCCCAACTGGACCTAGCACAGGAGTGGGCCAGATAATGGGCTGGCGTGTGCCTGGATGGTTTGTTTGGTTGATTAAGTCACGGACATTCTTCCTGGAGAAGGCTGAGCCAACTTGGAAGGGGATAGAGATTGGGAAGGCTTAAAAGTCGCCATAGGATTTGAACTTTGTGAAGGGAGTTCTGGGCGTCGTTCCACATTGGAGGTGTTTGTCAATTTCTGTGTCGTTTTTCGTTTGGCATGCTGTGTAATTTAAATAATCCAGCCACTGCTATGGTTGAAATAATAGTCTATCTTGTTTACCCATACTACCTATCGTGTACAACCCTGAGTAATTAGACTTAATTCGTAGTTCGTTTATTTGTGATAGCTCGACAATAATGAATCCTTTCACCAACACGGGTAATCTTACCTGGCGCCTTTCTATTCTGCGGGCCGTCCCGCACAAGCTGTACGCCCATGTAAGCTTACCCCTTTCCCGCCAGAAGACTCGCACTTCACACAATGCGTCGCAGATCACAAAGTAATCAGATGTCCACCCATTCATTACTAACAAAACAACAAAGACTACGCGGCTAACTTTGAGGGAGAGAGACTGATCAAGTAGTATCTCATCATCAATATCGCTTCATATTCCCGTCGATCACCTTGACGTTTTGTCCCCCTCTTCCTTCCCCACCTTCTTCCGTTCGTCACTCAGCTCAGGGGCTTCGCCGTGCTACAGACCAATCATGGCTTTGCTTGCCCCATTGCTCTTGGTATTCTTTGCTCTCCCTCCATTATCCTTCTATCGGCCGCCATACCGGCTTTATCCATTCTTCTGCAGGATCCCGGTCAGACCAAAGCAAGAAGCTAGGGTCACTTCGAAGCTACTTCCTTCCCCCACGAAAGCCCTGTATGCACCTCCAAAAACAATTGAAACCTTATTTAGAACATTGCTGAACACAAACCTCGCATATCTGG
This sequence comes from Pseudogymnoascus sp. VKM F-3808, assembly GCA_000750675.1. Lineage (NCBI taxonomy): Eukaryota > Fungi > Ascomycota > Leotiomycetes > Thelebolales > Thelebolaceae > Pseudogymnoascus > Pseudogymnoascus sp. VKM F-3808. Next base: position 11,441 of record JPJR01000361.1, read on the forward strand.
GCCGACCATGGCCCATCCAGTTCCCAACCGTTAACTCCGTTTTCTCTCATATTCCAGTTTTCCATTTTCCCCACTACTCCTTTCGCCACATTGCATATGCGCAAGCTGTTTTCCCCTTCAATTGTCCCATATTCAATGTTTTCCTACAACCCGATGCCCAGTATCGTAGTAGCCAGGGGGGAAAGAAAGTTTGGTTCGCCGGACGATATGTAGAGACGCAACAAGACGTAAAATGGGCAAGAAATAGTATATTTTTCAAAAATCCGCCGCTGACGCAAAATAAGAAAATGCCATCGAAGTGTTATCGGATTTGTCATGGCATAGAGCACCAAAGCGAGCGGCTGATCAAATACATGATAGAACTCGAACACATCCTCAGTTTCCATGTTCAGGCCAGGGATGCCATGTTCGAATTGATTGGCCTGAGAGCCAGGGTAGTTTGAGGTTACCCAGAAATATCACCTCGGTCATTTGACTACAGGCCGTTTGTAAATCATCATGAAGTGTTGATTTCGGAGTGCACTATCGAGGTACCTGGGTAGTAACCTCTAGTGGTCGGCACGCCATCGAAACGCCCACAGTTTCGCCCAAACGAATCTTGTGTTCCATTCGAGAGACTCGGGAGGCTGAAGCCAGTGTGAAGTTCTTGCTTTACCCTTCCTGGGTAGCTTGGGGCTGACAAATGCCCGCGGTCATCCCTGTGAGGCTGGTATGGCGGTAAGGCGTGAGAGCGCAGAGTGCTGCCAATTCCGCCTTCGTGCACTGAATGCGGATAATAATAGTATCCCTCGAGGTCGTGGAAGGATTTTTCTTCATCTGCGCCCATCATTGGCTCGTTGGAGATATCTATACCCGCGCTGGAAAGATATCGTCGTGATCTGGAGGTATCGTAGCTGTTGCCATAGCCACCACTTGACATTAAGCTGGATGCTCCAGAAAGTGAGATATCACCTGAGCGGCCTCCGATGCTTCCATTTGAACTATAGCCGCCAAGACTGCCGCCTTGGTCATTGGCACCCCCTGGGCCTGCGCTGGCATTGCTACCTCTTCTGTCCGCATGGTAGTGGCCTGGCGACCGGCCACGGACAACCATTTGTGCGGATACTCGTCGCGCAATCTTAGCCCACCTCCCGTCCCCATGTTGTGCGCCCAAGTCAGCATACAACTCAATAATTAGATGGTAGTATTGCTGGCGAGCTCGTCTTTTTCCATTGTTAGCGGTCGCCTGTTTAAACTGAATACGCTCGAAAGTGCATTCTGTCGGGGGTCGGGTTGAAACCTGAGCGTAATTTGGATCGAAAAGCGGGCGCCCTCCACTTGGGAGACCGTCAGCATTGAGCCCATTGTATAGTGTGGTATTAACAGGGCGAGGCAATAAAACTATGCGATCTGGCTTCATTTGGGGTCCTTTGTCACGCTTCGGCGTATGCTGAACCAACTCAATGGGTTTTCCATGCTCCCCATCAACGACTGCAGATATCGACATTGCAAATGCCTGTATTTGTGTCGATTGGCCTCCTTGCATTAGATGCATAGTAGTTCCTGTCGGCACGCTCGGATGCAGCGTGTACGAGCAACTAATTTGGAAGTAATTACGCCTGTAGCAAGTCCAGTCGTTCTCTGCCAAAAAGAATCCTTTGTCGATCTTTCCAATAATTTCTGGTCGGACCTGTTGTCCATCTGTGGTTTGGATATTTTGGTATAGCAACTCCGTCGGCTTCAATGGAGGGGGCCCGTTCGGATTATTTGCAGGCTGTGGACTATCCATACCTTGTGGACTAGTAAAGCCACTACTAGATGTAGGCGACATTGGTATGTTCCTCATTGTGCCAGCCGGAGGCGGGGAACGAGTTAACAGCTCAGAGTGGCGCCGCAGTTGCTGAGAATTAGTATTGTAAGGATCTCGTGCGGACATGGACGACGAAATCTGCGGGAGATGGGGAGACCTAGAAGGTGGCAGCATATCTGAATTTGAGCTACACGTTCTATTCATTAGTTGTGCTCCATATTGGTCAACATAGAGGCGCAGTATCTGGGTAACGCACAAAGAATTGTAGTTTTGCTTGATGTCGGGCAGGCAATAATTCGAGAGGGTTGAAGGGAGGTACGAGGGAGAAGCGTTAGAGTAGGATGAAGAGTTGGTCAGTGCTGGCGGGAAGACGTTCGAATAGAAAGGTACTGTCGAGGGTGTCGATGAGGTAAGGTTTGGTTCGCCAGAGTATACAGGACTATGCTGCGGTGTACCTTCGGAAGGAAATCTTAACGCACAGGTTAGCCAAGGGTCTATGAAAGTGTATGCGGTTCACCAAAAATTTCAAGGAGACGAAAATAAAAACTCCAAAAAATGACAACTACGTTAGGTTCGTGATACAACACACAGCCTTAGTCTCTGTGCTCTCCCGCATGACATACGTGGCTGCATCATACTGAAAGCGAAGCCCAAGCTGTGCAACAAAGGGGGTGTAAATGACAAGTTGCCTGGTTAGGACTCGCTGACAATCCTAACATCTAACCGACTGAGAGAAGTCAGGCGGCAGCCGGATGGAATGTCCTATGACGGGACAAGACTCAGGGGGCGGAGCAGGTAGGGGTAAGAATTGCGGGAATATCGGCATGTTAATGCCCAATACCAGATCTATGAGTGTGATTCGGATTGTAGACAGTAGCAAACGAGGGTGATAAAAGCCAATCATTCAGCGCGCTTACCGTGCATCATCTGAGGCAGGGATGCCCATATACCGCAATCCCATCCCGGATGGTGCTGGCGGTTGTTGTTGGGTGAATTCGTTTCTGAACGTGCTGTCAGGCTCAGCGTCTGATCCGATGATAAATGATGAAGATTGAAGACCGGGATAAGCGTTAAGATCTTGTATATTACCAGATTGCGTAGACATGAGATGATCGTATGCCAGTGCAGCCGGTGGAAGTGCTGTATCAAAAGGTCAGCGTGATTGCGACCGGTGGCTTAGAAAATGCAAGGCGAGATGAGATGGACGTGTTGAGCTGGACTAAAACTCAGTATCTTCAGCAGCCACGTGGAATATATATCACACCAATAGATTCAGCGACATGCGTTTTATTCCTCGCGGAGCTTGAGAGCAAGCCCTTGACCCTATTGGTAACACTTGAAAGGGTCATGAAGCGTGAAAATACCGCTGCTTAAAAAACCGACGATGGAGAGTAAGAAACGGCCAGGGACGGGATACCCAAATTGGCAGAATGCGAGGTTAATCTGGGGATGTCTAGAGACCCATGCGAATGAAAGTAAGAGAGCTTCAAAAAAAATTACTTGGGGAGCACATGGGCTTGGGGGGGGGTTCGTCAATGGGGAAAGAGAAGGTTAACTACTCACTTTCAGTCATTTGAAGCCTTGCCAACCAACGTGACCCGATGTCTCCTCGTTCTTGGGGAAGCCGAGGTGCCAATTTTGACTTGAAATGTTTGTATTTGAGTCAAGGCGTGCCGGGCCGTAATGGATGAACGGTGGCGGGATGGTGCGTGTTTGAGAAGTGAGGATTGTCGCCGGTAGGCTGCCAGCCTGTAACCAGTCGACGCGAGTGGCTGCAGCCCCGGTCTCTATGGACGAAGAAAACAAATGTGTTGTATTGTTGTTGTTTGCGTGCTGCTAAAGGACGGCGGGTGAGAAGGGAACAAAACAAGTGAGACGATTGGCGGACCGTAAAAGAACGATATGAAGGTGGTGTGGCTTCGTCGTTATAGTCGCCCAGGAACCCTGAACGGATGGATTGTATAGGCGTCACTCGCGTATTTCGAGGACAGTCGGGGACCTCGACGACAGGGTGATGGCGAGAAGCCAAGGGGGCAGGCAGGTCACTTTTTAAGAGTAACGGTACCAGTACAAACACACACACTTATAGCAGCTAATCGACTATTAGACTTGACAGCCCCGAGTATCAGCAATGTCCCTTGTTGTCGCGATGTCACGACGTGTTTGGGTGTTTTTGGGCGGCTAATTGGTTGGTTGGATTTTGGTCGGAAAGTATGGGATCTGGACCTTCCGCCTGTCTTTGACTAGCTGCACAGCCCTTCAGCCCAGGTTGTCTTGCTGTTTGTACCGGGTTGCCAGAAAGGGTATCAATCCCAGCAGCTCAGAGGCCCCCAAGTACCTTTTGTTTCCCCGCCGCCACTCGAGTATAGGGCCTCGACAAGGGAACGAGCGCTCGAGGGATCGAGAGCCAGAGAAGCAAACTTGACGCCAGCTGCCGTTACCGTTCCGCTGGCGAGATGATGACAGTAGTCGGTGGATTTAAGGCCAAGCCGTCTGTAATGTGGCGTGTGTGTTAATCGTCTCTTCGCATGTAGGGTAGGTAGTATCCGTCGTGGGAATATGACCTGTAACTTAATGCCACAGCCCTGGCTTCTCTGGCGAATAACGAACAGCCCTTCGATGATAAAGAATGAATGTCGAAGACAGGACCTTTTTCGCTCGAAGGTGAGAAAAGTGCTCGAAGATGCGACAGTGGATCCTCTTCTAATTCCCCCTGCACACACTGGTGGCAAGATTTCCCCAACGGTGGGTAGGCGATCGACTCGATCGATAGATTTGAGTGTGTCTTGTGGAGTCCGTCGCACAAAAAGGCCCTGCGTTGCGATGCTCTCCGACCAGGTTTGTCCCAACTTCTGGGTTTGGGTATTGGCCCCAGGCGAGGTCAAGGGCTGGCGAATCTTATGGCGCGAGAGTGGCTGCAGGGTTGCAACCAATCGTGGGTGCTGCAATATGCAGTGTTGTATGTAAAATACCAACAGCGGTGTAGGGGCTTGATTTGCTTCTTTGGCCAAAAGTGTATGCGTATATACGTAGTTTTGTTGTTTTTGGTCTGGGCTGAATGAGCTGGATAGGTTGAATGGGTTAAATGGGTTTGATGGATTGAAGAGTTGAAAGGGTTGAACGGATCGATGCCAATACCACCCGTGGGCGCAATGGCGGGCAGAGGCTATGTATGTATGGTATGAAGAGTATGGAGATTGTGGGGAGTATGTAGAGGGCAAATCTCTTTCCTCCAAACCCAGTCTGAAGACTATGAGTAGTGCTCAGCTCATCTGTTATAGCTATAAGGCTGCGAGTGTGCAATATATGCCCAGCAACACAAGCCTGGTACAGCAGTGCGTCGGCGAGAAAAATGAATATTCTCAGCCACAAAGACAGACGACAGTAGAGATCTGATGCAACAAAAAAGGCAATTGTTCAATATCAAGGCAAAGCTTGTGCAGGAAGGAGGATGGCCGTTGACTTTATGTTATCCTAGTGCACATCATAAGCATCACTCATCCGCTACCCACCCTTCTCTCAAACCTGCAAATCATAATGGAGGCTTAGCACGTGGAGTACTGTTCCGTAAATAAATTTTATGCAGGCGTGCGCTTATCTAACTAGCCCCTTTTGCTAGTCTGGGGAGATTTATCCATCCCTCGCTCACCGACTGCTTCAGTTGTGGTGAATCTTCTCGCAATTGGGAAGCCCGACGACAGACGGGCACAAGTGCGGCAGATGAGACAAACTGAAAACAGCACTGGACCGTAACTACGATCTAGAAAGCTTCGTTGCGCAAGATCCAATACTGACACCCACAAATACTGACTGAGACACCGTTTTGAGAATGAAAGTGGAGGGCTGGGTGGATGTGAGCTGAGGTTAGGGAAAGTCTGACTGAGATTCCCGTTAACTTTGATGAGATCGGGGGGGCAAGGTTCAACTTTCGCGCCCATGCCATCTCCGATCCACATCCACAGCCTCACCAATGATAAAGCGGTAGTACGGCAGCGAAGATTATCTGATCTACAAAGCGTAAGATCGGCTTGACTGATGCAGGACGAAAAGAGGCGCATGGAGAAACAGGGGGGAAGGAGGGGGGGTAGGAGGAAGAGGAGGG